>JAOWBW010000403.1:600000-908114 GCA_026119855.1 Campanula takesimana | reverse complement strand
CCACTTCCCAGAATGTCCAGAATTCCAAAATCCAATATAGTCCTTTTAAAGATTCGTTCTATTGTGTGTGACCCTCTAGGATTATACTAAGTTGGCATGGGTTCAACATGAAACCATAAGATATGATTAGGTTCTAGCAAACCGTCATACCTACCCAAATAGTATAACTAGATACAAGTTCGCATTCCTTTAGAATATGTCATAATCCTTTTGTCCACGATATCATTGAACACAAGTCATGGTCAAAGAGTCAACTTGTTTTGTTCAATACTTTTCTCGATTCCGAATATGTTGATAATCCAAATGCATTGATCCAATCATTCATTTGAGTCCGGCCGAACATTTCATCAACATCATTCCTACGAGAGGCCCAAACTTGACATCTCTCCGAGGAGGGACAAATCCATTTAGCTTATTATTCTTCCCTACATGAATCCGATTATGCCAATCATACCCTTTATAACTACCCGTTTAAAGGTAGCGTTTGAATATGTCAAACATAATGTTCATCAAGTGGAAGACTATAATAACTTCATGTCTAAGGATTTCAAATGACATACTAATATGAGATATATGTATGACATAGACCATGACATAAATCTCATAGAGCGGGTCATGTCCAGTACCTTGTTCCAAACAAGTACCCATAAATCTAACATGATCATCCTATGATCATTTAGCCTTTATACTAGTGCTTACCAAGTACTAGGGACGGGATTATTATAAGTAAACATGAACAACAATAATAATCAAAACATCTCTTTATTGATATGAAATAAATGATAACAATTACAACGTTTATTAATGTGCCTAGGGCACCACGACCAACAATCTCCCACTTGCCCTAGGCCCAATCTCCCATGTATCTAATACCCATGGACCTAACATGACCATCATGTTTAGCTTGTGGAAGTCCCTTTGTTAGCGGGTCCGCAACATTGTCATCAGTAGGTACTCTGCATATATTTACGTCTCCCCTATCAACGATCTCTCGAATGATATGAAAACGCCTAAGTATGTGTTTGGATTTCTGATGTGCTCTTGGTTCCTTTGCTTGAGCAATAGCACCATTATTATCGCAATAAAGGTCTATTGGATTAGCAATACTAGGAACCACTTCAAGTTCAGTTATGAACTTCTTAATCCAAACAGCTTCCTTTGCAGCATCCGATGCAGCAATATACTCAGCTTCTGTTGTAGAATCAGCGGTTGTACTTTGCTTGGAACTCTTCAGCTTACAGCTCCACCATTTAACATAAACACAAAACCCGATTGCGATCGGCTATCATCTTTGTCGGTTTGGAAGCTTGCATCCGTGTAAGCATTTACAACGAGATCATCTTCCATTCCTCCATAGACCAAAACGAGTCTTTAGTTCTTTTCAAGTACTTAAGAATCGCTTTTACAGCTATCCAGTGATTTTCGCCAGGGTCGGATTGGTATCTACTTGTCATGCTCAAAGCATAAGACACATCCGGCCTAGTACAAATCATGGCATACATGATGGACCCAATTGCCGAAGCATATGGAACATCATTCATTTTCTCACGCTCATCTTTTGTCTTAGGACATTAAGTCTTGCTTAGAGAAACTCCATGTAACACGGGCAAGGTGCCTCTCTTAGAATTTTCCATACGGAATCTTCTAATGACCTTGTCAATGTATGTACTTTGGCTTTAAACCAAGTAGCCTCCTTGATCTATCTCTATAGATCTTAATGCCAAGAATATATGCGGCTTCACCCATATCTTTCATTGCGAAGCACTTTCCTAACCAAGTCTTCACAGACTGAAGTGTAGGAATGTCGTTTTCAATGAGCAATATGTCATCCACGTATAAAACAAGGAATAGCACTATGCTCCCACTAATCTTCTTGTATACACAGGCTCATCTTCGTTCTTGATGAAACCAAACTCTTTGACCGATTCATCAAAACGGAGATTCCAACTCCTAGAAGCTTGCTTCAATCCATAGATGGATCTCTGCAATTTGCATACCTTAGAATTTTGTTCAAAACCTTCTGGTTGTGTCATATACACATCCTCTTGTAGTTTTCCATTCAGGAAAGCGGTTTTGACGTCCATCTGCCATATTTCATAGTCATGATATGCGGCAATGGCAAGCAAAATTCTTATAGACTTGATCATTGCTACGGGTGAAAAGGTCTCATCATAGTCAATACCATGAACTTGCCTATACCCTTCGCTACAAGCCTAGCTTTGTAAGTATGCACCTTCCCATCCATGTCAGTCTTCTTCTTGAAGACCCATTTGCATCCTATGGTTTTTACACCTTCGGTGCATCAATCAAATTCCAAACTTGATTGTCTTGCATGGATTGCAATTCGGATTCCATGGCTCCAAGCCACTTGTCCGAATCAGGAGAAGACATCGCCTCTTGGTAGGTTGACGGTTCATCATTCTCAATGATTTCCACGTCATTACTATCCGTTACGAGAAATCCATATCTCTCGGGCTCGGATCGTAACCTACTAGATCTGCGAGTTGCTTGTGTATTTTGAACAGGTTCCACAACTCCTTGTGGTTCTTGTTCTTGTTCCACTATTGGTTCAATGTTATTTTCTGGGTCTCGAATTTCTTCAAGATTTATTTTACTCCCACTGATTTCTTTAGAGAGAAACTCTTTCTCTAGAAAGATACCAGTTCGGGCAACAAACACTTTGTTGTCCTCTCGGTTGTAAAAGTAATATCCTTTAGTTTCCTTAGGATATCCCACGAAAATACATTTATCAGATTTGTGTGCAAGTTTGTCTGAGACAAGTCTTTTGACAAAACTTCACAACCCCAAATCTTCATGAAAGATAGACAAGGCTTCTTTCCGCTCCACATCTCATATGGAGTCTTTTGAACCGATTTAGTTGGAACACGATTTAGTGTGAAAGCAGCGGTTTCTAGAGCGTAACCCCAAAAGGATATTGGAAGATCAACTTGACTCATCATTGATCGAACCATGTCTAACAAAGTCCGATTCCTCCTCTCGGACACACCATTCCATTGTGGTGTTCCGGGTGGAGTCAATTGTGAAACTATTCCACAATTGTTTAGATGATCATCAAATTCTTGACTTAAGTATTCACCACCTCGATCTGATCGAAGTGCCTTTATACTTTTGCCAAGTTGTTTTTCTACTTCATTTTGAAATATTCTAAATATCTCAAATGCTTCACTTTTATGTTTCATTAGGTAAACATACCCAAATCTACTATAATCATCAGTGAAGGTTATGAAGTATTGAAATCCTCCCCTAGCATTGCTACTTAATGGTCCGCATACATCGGAATGTATCAACCCCAATAAGTCGCTTGCCCTTTCACCCAACTTGGTAAAAGGTGTCTTAGTCATTTTTCCAAAAAGACACGACTCACAAGTATCATATGACTCTAAGTCACATGAACCCAAAAGTCCGTCCCCATGGAGTTTTAAGATACGCTTCTCATTAATATGACCAAGACGGCAATGCCACAAATAAGTATGATTTACATCATTAGGTTTAGATTTCTTATTTACATGATAGACATTATTTTCATTCTTGACATCCAAGATATAAAGGCCATTAAATGAATTAGCAATACCATAAAGCACATCATTTAAATAAATAGAAAATTTCTTATTCTCAATAAGAACTTAAAACCTTCATTATCCAAACAAGAAATTGAAATAATATTTCTGCTTAAATCCGGAACATAATAACAATTGTTCAAAACAAGAATTAATCCGGAAGGTAAAGTGACTTCATAAGTCCCTACGGCTAATGCAGCAACTCTTGCTCCATTCCCCACACGTAGATCTACTTCACCTTCTTTAAGCAGTCTCATATTCTTTAGTCCCTGCACATTTAGACAAATGTGAGAACCACATCCGGTATCCAATACCCAGGAATCAGTGGTAGAAAGGAGAATATCTATCATATAGATACCTGAAGTCGACGCAGCCTTGCTGCCCTTCTTCTTCTTTTGCTCTTCCAAAAAAGCCTTGCAATTACGTTTCCAATGACCAATTTCTTGACAATGGAAACAGATTGCATCCTTTTGTGAATCAGGTTTTGCCTCAGAAGCCTTGGCAACCTTTGCCTTGCTTATTTTGGGTTTGATAACTTTCTTACCCTTTCCTTTGGCACTAGCCTTCTTCCCATCATGAACCAAGAGCACGGGAGAACCTTTCTCCACAATTTTCATCTCTGCAGTTTTGAGCATCCCATGCAACTCAGAGAGATTCTTATCCATTCCATGCATGTTATAATTCATCACAAACTGATTATAACTTTTAGGCAATGAATTAAGAATGAGATCCGTGGCTAGCTCCAATGGGATTGGATAGCCAAGTTTCTCAAGGTGCTCTACATAACCTTTCATTTTAAGAAAGTGAGGACTCACTTGTTGCCCTTCATTCATTTTACAAGTAGTGAATGCAACAATGGTCTTGTACCTCTCTTGCCTAGCTTGCTCTTGAAACATGGTTCTCAACTCCACGCCTATCTCATAGGCTTCCAAATGTTCCAAACGTTGTTGGAGTTTTGAACACATAGCAGCAAGCATGAGACAACTTACATCTCTAGAATCATTACGATGTTTCTTGTAATTGTCTCTTTCTACCCTAGGGGCAGTAGGCGGTGGTTCAGCGGGGAGAGGCCCATCGAGAATGTACAACTTATCTTCTTGCCTAAGAACGATTCTTATGCTACGGATCCAATCCATAAAGTTAGTACCATTCTCTTCGAGCTTATCCTTCTCAAAGATCGATCGCAACGACATTGATTGAGTGTTATTAGTCATTATCTACAAATATGCAAAATTTCCAAAATTTAATAAGTACCGTTTTTCATTAAAGAAATAATTAATGTATTTTAAAACAAAATACTCCCACCAAATTATACAACCTTCTTTATACATCCAATGTATAGTATAATTTAAATGGGTTGAGATCCCGCTTTAATCTAATTTTGAGTACGCTTTGGCGCACCGCTCAAAATTAAATCAATTAGGTAGACAACTCTTGTCAATCATATCTCATATGACTCTCAGTTCTTTTCATGAGATTCTTTAAGAAATCCAATTTCAAAAAGCATGTTAAATCTCATCTTTGCCTTAAGCCCAAAACTGTTTTGACGCTTAATTAAGTCCAACCATTTTAAACGCATAGGAAACTCTTATTCACTCATCTTGCTCAAACATGAATAAAATCAATGCACCTCGCTTTGGCGAGCCCACATAAAATTATTCATGTATAAACAAGTGTTTTAATCATGGCATGGCAAAAAGACTTAAAACTTTCTTTGAAGGTTCATCACATATAGCATATAACACATTTATGAGCACATAATATAAACATGTTACACATCAAGTTTAGGCACTAAATTAATCTCCATTAATTTAAGCATGGTATTTATGTGTCATTAGTTTCTCTATAATTATGAGGATGAGACTTATTTCAACTTTTGTTATTATTTCCAAATCAAGACAACAAGAAGTGCGGTCGAACTAAGCCATTAGGCAACCACAATCCCGCACTAATTCAAGAAACAAAGAAAATAGTCCATGTGGCCGAAACTAAACAATAGATGGTCTCGATGAACGTAGGCCAATTGCATTCACAATTCCACATGGATCTCCAAACTTTGAATCAAGAACTTTGTTTCTCAATTTTAGCAATTATGAACTCTTCATAATTCTAACTTCGTTTTATCCTTGAAACTTTGATTGCGATCAATTTTGGGAAACACAATCTCGATGAACGCAGATTAGCCATCCAAAACTTGAACCAATCTAGGAATCACAAGACTAAAACAAATAGGAAAATCAAACCCCAAAATCCACACACAAACCAACTACCCAAAACCCATTCCAGATCAGCAAATCTGGACTGGTTCTGTTACTGGTTTTGTTGAATTTTTCGAAAAATTCCAGATTCTGTTTTTTTTCAACCAAAATCAGACCTTCTGATCCCCTTGTGCGGCCGCCCAAAAACCACTGTGCGGCCGCCCAAAACTGTGCGGCCGCCCAAGGCGTTTTGTGCGGTCGCCCGGTTCCATCAGAATGTGCAGAATTTTCAAGTTCGAAAATTTTGTCTCAAAATCGTTTTTCCCCGATTATTAAAACTTTGATCCAATCAAAAATTAATAATCAACAATTCTGAATCCATCATAATTTATTTATTGCGATTGAATCGTGCGATTAAAGTTGCAAAACAATAAACCACATAAAATCACATAACACATAAACGTCATATATTCCAATATTCACATCATGCAAGGCACATAAACAATTTATATACACATAACATGATCTAGGTATTGAAATAATCAACATGAACGGGGCTCTGATACCACTGTTGGGTTTCGATCAGACATGCGCAGTGGAATTTAGCATTTAAAATTTTGAAACCCAAAGCCATGGATCCGTTTATATGATTAAATCAAGTACAACATAAGAATAAAGGAATAAACTAACCCTTGATGGCTATCAAATTCTCTTGGTCTTTGGTGGAGGTTTGAAGACTTGATCACGATCACAAAGCTTGAACACGAACTTTGAAGATGATGATTTTCACCCTCTAGCGGTATCCACACTTCGAACGAATATCAAAGGAGCTTCTTTGATCTTGGTTGCTAGACCAAATTGTGAAACACTTTTCCACAATCAAAAGAACTATATGGAATTTATTTTGTGTATTATTTTGTTCTTCAACCAAGAATGTCTTAGAACAAAATAAACCCTCTCTCAAACTCTTTGAGACTCACACAATCATTAGCCTAGAGTGCTGGCCGAATTTGGTCTTTTATACACAAGTATGACCTATTCCAAATAGGAAACTTGTGTCAAAATCCGTCCAAAATTCGTTTCCTAATCAAATTAGGAATCTGCCACCCGACAGTACTGTGCGGCCGCCCAAAAACCTCTGTGCAGTCGCACAACTATCTGAAACAAAACTGGTACAAAACTGAGATAAGTGTGCGGCCGCCCAGTCCATACTGTGCGGTCGCCCACTTCCCCAGAATGTCCAGAATTTCCAAAATTCCAATGTAGTCCTTTTAAAGATTCGTTCTATTGTGTGTGACCCTCTAGGATTATACTAAGTTGGCAATGGGTTCAAACATGAAACCATAAGATATGATTAGGTTCTAGCAAACCGTCATACCTACCCAAATAGTATAACTTAGATACAAGTTCGCATTCCTTTAGAATATGTCATAATCCTTTTGTCCACGATATCATTGAACACAAGTCATGGTCAAAGAGTCAACTTGTTTTGTTCAATACTTTCTCGATTCCGAATATGTTGATAATCCAAATGATATTGATCCAATCAATTCATTTGAGTCCGGCCGAACATTTCATCAACATCATTCCTACGAGAGGCCCAAGCTTGACATCTCTCCGAGGAGGGACAAATCCATTTAGCTTATTATTCTTCCCTACATGAATCCGATCATGCCAATCATACCCTTTATAACTACCCGGTTAAAGGTAGCGTTTGAATATGTCAAACATAATCTTCATCAAGTGGAAGAATATAATAACTTCATGTCTAAGGATTCAAATGACATAACTAATATGAGATATATGTACGACATAGACCATGACATAAATCTCATAGAGCGGGTCATGTCCAGTACCTTGTTCCAAACAAGTACCCATAAATCTAACATGATCATCCTATGATCATTTAACCTTTATACTAGTGCTTAACAAGTACTAGGGACGGAGATTATTATAAGTAAACATGAACAACAATAATAATCAAAACATCTCTTTATTGATATGAAATAAATGATAACAATTACAACGTTTATTAAACGTGCCTAGGGCACCACTACCAACAGGTATTGAGGAGCACTATGCCATCCGCACTACCACTAAGAGCTCTTGGGGCATACAGACCAGTGGGATACCTCACATCGTCCCTGGGGGTTTTATTAAAAAACAACAGGTCACCAATCGCCATTAAAGACAACATTTTCCATATCCCCTCCGACAATATATATATCCTATTATTTCACTCATAGAAGCCATACATGGCGTCGGGATAAAAATTAAGGGTACCCGACATAACAGGAAGAAGAAAGGCTATCCTATCGCTACAGTTCACCCAGAATCTAAATGCAAGAGGATAAAATCTTGAAGCTTTACAATTCTAAAAGCCCTAACAATGGCGGAAAAAGGCAGAAAGGGCAAGAGAGATCGGAACAGTACCTTGGTCGAAAATATAATCGGAGAAAAAGGGTCAGCTGACGTGCTAACAGAGATGATCGGAACGGATTGAGGGGACTTGCAGCAGAAATCGATTTTCTCAAAGACTCGCCGATGGTGAGTGCACTGTTCTCTTGGTGAAAATTCGAAAAAGTAAAATGAAAGAGGGAATTTGAATTTATAGTTTAGGTCAACTGGGTTATACCCGAATCCGACCCGACCGTGCCCGTAGATCCACGGGTTGGCACGTTCCCCACTAAGCCTTATCATTACCCCTCATTAATAGGGGGTGTCTTTTCAATCAACCGTACACGCCGCCCGACAATGAACAACCAAAGGGGAAACATTGAGGCAACTTAACCGTCAAAACTGGTGACAAGTTATTGAATATAAAAAACGCCGACCTGGACCCATCAACGTGACGAGTTGGAGGGTCGAGAGGCTATAAGAATTGAATGACGAGACAAGGAGATCACTTAGCCCAGAGACCGAGAGCTCGGTATTTAAGGCATAACGCATAACCGGCATCTCGACAAAACAGTTGACGCCAAGTTCAAGTGAGTAAAATATACGGACATGTATCCAAGACGAGACCTATCAACACTCGAGTTCTCGTTGGATTGCTAATCAAATTAAAGATGCAAAGCTATGATGTACGGAGAACAAAAGCAACGGTGACAGGAAGGCTAAAATCCCATTATAGGCAAGCAAATACATAAACACAAAAGATAGTTCTAGTACCACCATCAAAAAGGACCCCCACAATATGGTCGGGGGCTTGACCTATACAAAATCAAAAGAGAAATTAGTTGGACATGCTAACTAAGAAATTCAAGAAAGGTCACAATCTTGATCTTGGTCTTCATCTTCCTCCTCCCATTCTTGATCTCCGTCGTATCCCTGGTCATCAGCATCAACGTTATCATTGTCTTTATCATCATCCTCATCCGATCCTTCATCATCGTCTTCATCATCCCCTTCGCCACTATCACCATCATCGGAGAACTCATTCTCGCTAAAGATAGGGTCTGGTTCTGAATACTCTTCATTACTATCGGACGGCGACTCCTCCGAAGGGAAGGATGAGCGTTTCTTCGAGGGAAATCCGGAATCACTGCCACTTGATGAACTTGAACCATCAGCCTGAGTTTCTGTATCGGAATCCACCTCTTCCAGGAATGCGTCGTCATACACTCTTTTTGGTGCCATCTAAAGGTTTCTTGAAAGATCTTGAAGGAAAAAGAAGGAACAAATTTTGGCGAACAAAATACCAAGGGGCGGATTATATATTTCCCCATAATACAAAGGGGTAGTGCACTTACTTCAGTCATAATTGGGGAGCAATTAATGAAGGTTTCGTTGTCCAAGAAGAACAATGATTTCACCTGAAATAAATCAAGACGAGGTCAGCACGGCTGACTGTCAAATCAATAATAAATGAAGCTGCAATAAATGATCAGTCCAGTTCCTACTCGGCATGCCGAGATAGAAGCTCGGGGGGCCACTGAGCGACATAAACCGACTTGGTTAAATGGGTCCCATATTCTCTGGGCCCACAAACCTAAAAGGCCTATACCGAAAGGCCCATTCACAAGAAGCCCATGCTTATGGGCCGACATCAATCAGGCCGAGCAGGCAGCCCTTGCCTAGGCCGAGTCCTAAGAGGCCTAATCCCTGGTCGGTCTCTATGATGAGCCGAGCTAGATGGGCCGAGGTGTATCTTAAACCTCCCATTATCACAGGGAGTCCACATACAGAGTTCTATTACAACTCTACCCCTAAGAACCCTTATCTAAATAAGGATATCTCTTCTACAAGATAACTGAGATATCATCATCCTTATCAGGAGTCTATCTCCAAGGAATACGAGTCCCACAACAATACGGGCTCCCTGGCTTTTCTAACAAGTCAGGGCCCATTCACCCACGCCTATATAAACAGGTCCTCACAACAAGAGACGTGTAATGAACTCTTTGACTCAAAAACTAGTCAATTGATTTCTCTATTCTCATATACCACCCATATTCTTGCTCTCACGCCGGAGGGCCTTCGCCGGTGAAGCCCCGGCGTAGTTTACGTTTGTCCATTGTGCGCAGATCCGAACGGTGAAGTTCTTATTGCTGGAATTATCCGAACCGCTATACGAAGGCTGATCCAGTATGTTTTTGGCAGCATCATAAGTATTTTATTTGTAATTTGTGCTATTATAATAATTAATGAAATCATAATTTTGCAAATGTAGTATATACTAACATAACAATAAAGTATTTCATTAAATTATCTCTTTAAAATACGGAAAGATATTTATGTGTTGATTACTTGATTTGTAACAGCAAGAAATAAAATCCCTTTAACTCATTTATTCCAATTTAATTGTGCCAATTAAATGGAATCCTTTTGAGTAGTATAAAAATGGCAGTCCACACCCATTTCGAAAACACCTTCAAGCAGTTCTCTCTCTCTCTTTCTTTGCTCTCGCTTTCTTTGGCCCTCTAGCAATTCTTGGGTGACTTAGTTCAATCATATCGACAGTTCGCCGGAGGTTCTTTTGTGGAGCAATTGTCCGGTCCGTCCGTTGTATCCAGGGAGGCATGAGTCCAACACATCCTCAACACTGTTGGTGATTTTAGTGTCATCAACGATTTTATGTAATTGTGATTTACTAGAGACCAATGCGATTTCATATTCGGCTCGGATACGAGTAAGGGAAAAGTGTGGAGTATACACTCGTTTGAGTTAATATGTTTTCGACCACGATAAAGAAGCAGGGGTCAAGGGGGCTGCGCCCCCTTGCGGGGGGTCAAGGGGCAGCGCCCCTTGTTGGGGTCCCGCTCCCAACAGAGCGGGCGAGGGGGAGCCGCCCCTCGCGGGGCTCGGGGCAGCGCCCCGAAACCTAGACAGTATATTTGGTGTTCCAAATAATCTCCCGCCAGTTTTCCCACCAAAACCCGAAAATTAAGAGACAGGCCAAACAGGATTTGCTCGGCCGAGCACTTCCTTAACTCGGCCGAGCATGATTTTTACAGTAAACAGAAGTCACGAAAAAAGGCCTGCTCGGCCGAGCACATTTCCTTGACGCGGCCGAGCAGACACTGAATCAGTGAAAAGGTGCCTTTTCGCTTGACAGTCATGACTGTTGTGAATGTAACCATTGTCTCTCTTCTGCTCCAGACGAAAATCTGTTTATAAACAGATTATTTGGACTCAAATAAACATAGAAAACACACACAAATTCTCCAAGTTTTGATCTGATCTCTTTGCCTAGAATTAGATTGCTTGATTGTCTTATCCCATACAAAGATTTCGTGTAACCTAGGCATATAGGGTCGAAATACTTTGTTCGGAAAGTGAACATACACAATTCAATCATTATCCAAGATTATCAACAAACCCTATTTCCCCTACAAACACAACTTTGGTGAGTGGCGAATTTGTCTTAAGGAGTGTTCTCACAAGACTCAGACAAACTAAGCAACTCATACAGTTTCTGATTTTCTCATTTCTGTTTCTGTTCTTCATATCATTAGTAACAATTTTCAAGGCATTATACGGTGTATCAGTTTTAATCAAATGACATAAATAGGCCGAACGTAACTACCACCACAAAGAAAGAAAGAACAATAGAAAGAAAGAACAAGAGAAAGAAACAAAAAATAGAAAAATGAGAACTTGGAGTTGGCGACCGAATTATGAGTTTGAATGGATAAGTTGTTACAATTAGACATTCATTCATCCTTTAAACATGGCTGAAAACTTGACACGGCTGTGAACAAAAAAAAAAAGGGGTTAATTGCAATTTGATTCCTGATTTTTTCCAAAATTTGTAATGTTATGCTGTCTTTTCAATTTCACCAATTTGTATACTCACTTTGTCATTTTATTGCAATCCGACTACAAAAGTAACTGGGCGTTAGTTTTCTAACAGATTTTATGTCATGTGACTAGCACATGACGTTTTAAGGGACATTTTAAGATATTTTTAAAGCTACACATATCCGATTGATATGATTCTATTTTTAAATTGAAACTAATATTTAAATTTACAACATATATTTTTTGACAATTTTTTGGGTGACTGGATTATTTTATATTAAATATTAATTTTAAATAAAGAAAACACTTGAAATAATAATCTAAAAAAGATATTAGCCCCAAATATTTTTCATATGAAGTAAATGCTATATATGGATTATCAACTCATTAAATATTTGATAGGAAAAAAAGAAAGAGGAAGAGGAGGATGAATCGAGGGAAGAGTGTATGTGGAAGGGGTGATGCGGGAACGTGGAGTAGGCGTGGAGGAAAGTAAATGCCAGGAAAGAATGTATATCATGGTGGGAAATAGTAATTTTTTCAGATTATTTTTCTCATGTACTCTATTTTTTAAATATTTTCATTTTTTAAATTACAAATTAATATAATATAACTAGTTCACCAAAAAAATTGCAAAAAAATATATGTTGTAAATTTAAATATTAGCTTCTGTTTTTTTAAAAAAATCATACCAATCGGATATGTGTAGCTCCACAAACATCATAAAACGTTATGTACTAGTCACATGACATAAATCTGTTAGAAAACTAACACAGTTACTTTTGTAGTCGGATTGCAACAAAATGACAAAGTGAGTATACCAATTAGCGAAATTGAAAAGACAGCATCAACATTGCAAATTTCGGAAAAAATCAGGAACCAAATTGCAATTAACCCAACAAAAAATTGTGTAACGGCCATCTACACGCTTTTCATAACAATCCGTGCCCTCAACAATTGACATCTAACCAAAAATGACTTCACTTTCTACTTTTGGTGTAAGACGTATTTTACTCCCACCGTTTTTTTTTTTTTTTTTTTTTTTGGGTTTTTGGTTTTTCTCTTTTCTTCAATCGGTTTGAGTTTTACTTTTTTTACATACTTAAATAGCGTTGTTAAATTACCATTGACTAACTTATGCCCCGTCTCAGCATAAGTAGGACAAGAAGTGTAGGCACAATAATTAAGAGAAAAGTAGTGTGTGTGTGAGCAGCCCACGCTATTTGGTTTAGGGGGTGCGTGATCGAGGAGTCTACATACAGTGTGGTAAAAATTTAGAGAGAAAATGAGTGGGATATATAGATAGTAGTGTTGTTGAATAAATTGATTGGTGAAAAATAAAGAGAGAGAATGAGTGAGATTAAATTGTGGGGTTGGTTGTATATAAATATATTAAAACATTTTTATTTTCGACAGTCTCAATTGTTTTGGGACGACCTAAAAATGAAAGAAGAGACCTACTTATGCTGGGACAGATGGAGTATATAAGAGCGTAGGTTATCAAATAGAGAACCAACAGTATATACTCCCTCCGTCTCATTTTAAATTGCACAAAACTGTCTTTGCACGAAAATTAAGGAAAATGTGGAAAAAGTGAAGTGTTGTGAGTGTTGATAGTTTGGTAGGAGAGAAAGTGAGGTAGGAAATAGTTAGTCGGTTAGTTGATGTGAGTATGTAAGTGGGTAAATACTTTCTATTTTTGGATTTTGCAATTTCTACGCGACAATCAAAATGACAAATTTTGCAATTTGAAATAAGACGGATTCAGTATTATTCTTTTTACATGTGAGGAGGTCCGCAACTTAGTTTTACCTTTTACGTACTGAAAGAAAATTGCACTGCTCACACAACAGCATATCTGGAAGGCTATGGAGTTACCTTCTGGGTATCTTGTGCAGAAAGAATAAATGGTGGTGATGCTCGTGAGATTATATTTTTCTTTTACAACTTAGTTTCAATTTCGAAAGAAAAATAAATAGTTTCAGGTTAAGGTGGCCGCGCTTCCGTTCGTCAAATTTTTTTACTAGTGCAATTTTTGTAAATTTTAAATTAATTAGTGCAATAAATTAAACTTTGACCCCTTTCTTTCAGTAAAAAAAAAAAGTCACTAATTTTTTTTTGCCCACTTACACTAATAAAAATAATTTTGACCCCTTCAAAAAAAATTCCTAAGTCCGCCACCGTGCTATTTTGACGGAAGTTATTGCGATAGAGGTGCTCACATGCTAATTTGATTGGGGTTATTGAGATAAAGATGCCAGCAAATTGATTGATCGATGCTAGTGTCGGTAATAATACGCATACGCATGCACACATAAATGACTATTCCCTCCGTCCCAAAACATCTTGCACCATTTTAAAGATGCACGAGAACTAAAGAATGATTATATAAATTCAAAAGTATTTTGAGTGAGAAATAGGTTGTGAGTGGGATTTACAAGTGAGGTCCAAAATTTAGTGTGTGAGTATGACAATTGGGATTAGAGAGAATAGAAAAATAATAAAATTTGAATATTTTAGGAAAAGGTACTTACTCATGGAACACTAAAAAAAAATATTAGTGCAAAGTGTTTTGAAACGGAATGAGTAGAACATAATGAATGCTAGACGCCTAGACCGTCATGGTGTGTAGAATGCTAGATTGAGATGGTACACCTATTATTAAACTATATTTTCTCTTTCTAGCTAGCTCGAAGAGTTTTATTTGTTTTTTGATTTTTTTTATTCAATACACGTTAAATTTGACTATACATTAGCGTTGATCACAATGAATCACTTAATGATTTATCAATTATAATTTCTAATATTCACTATGATAATTATATCGACATCAATGTTTGGTCAAAGTGAATTTGTGTTGATCATAAAAAATCAAGATGAGACAAACTTTCTAAAAGAGATTGAAGTATTTGATAGAGGGTGAAGGCTAGTATCAACCATAGATAACTATATCGACATCGATGTTTGCTCAAAGTGAATTATAAGTGTTTGTCTATTAGCTACAGAATATAATTATCACTCCTACTTATTACTCGTACTGTTTTAATTTGTGCACCTACTTTAATGGCGGATCCTCTAACTTTTAGAGGTATGTATAAAGGAGATTTTACAACGGGGTCTCGCTTGAAAGAAATTTGTTTCTTGCAGGAATCAGTAAAAGTGGTATGTGCTTTTGTTGTAGTAAGAATTACTACCCACATTTAAAATTATTAGCATATGTAGGTTCACAATAATTTAGTGACAAAAATTCAAAGTGTGATTTATCCTTTTTTTTTTTTTTTTTTTTTTTACAAACATTTAATTTCACAAGTATAAAGTATAAAGAGATTAGTGAAAACAATTTGGTAAAAGAACATTTAGGAACAAACTTTTTCCATAAACTAACTTTCATTTATTTAGGGACGGAGGGAGTAGGATATTGAGGGAGTGTTTGGCAACTCATTTCTGGGCTTATACAAGAAACTGAAAGAGCAATTCGAATGCCACGAAATTCAAACCTGAAAACCATATAGAATACCAAATGTTATATATTCATTCCTCTATGTGTGTCACTTTTGATTCAACATGGGAGAAAATATAGAAATTGAATGGAAAAATTGAACCACAAAACGTTCCGTGCCAACACCACCTAAAGAAATCTTTGAAAATATGAAACTTTTACTATCAAAACAGAAGGCCATGACAGGGAGTATACGTGCCCGGTATCTGGTAGGGTTCTTCCGCGTGCTATTAATCAAAGTTATCCACCATTAGATATATCTCCGTCTCTCGAATTAATCATTTATATGAAACTAACTTCGAAACTGAAGTGCAAAGACGCAGTTTTTCATCGAAAAGACTCCAAGGATTTGGCAGTATTCACAAAGGTTGCACTTTTATTGAAACCTTCAAGCAAAAGAATCCTCATGGCTTCCACACCAGTTTGCAATGTAAAATCCAACTGAAAAACATAGCAAAAAAAATTTATTTAGCTACTTCATACTCCTCCAGCCCAACAAAATTGTCCCATTTGTTTATGGTTAATCGGTTACTTGCTTGTAAATTATGTAAATTACTCTATGATTATTACTCCCTCTGTCCCATCATAAACGTTGAAATTTGACTTTTTTGGTCAGTTTTGATTGAACGTTGACCGAAAAGCGAAATTTATTACAGGATTGAGAGGGTAACTTCTTTAGAATTAGGACAATCATTTTTGGACTGGGTGAGGATGTTATATGGAGAAAACAGCGAACTAAATACCTCTTGACGTTCTTGTTTATTGAATTGTCTAACTAAGAACGAAGTTGGCGGCATCCATTTTTCCTGGGGGCCTTCCTATGCCTGTGGCAAAGTTTATACAGCTCATCAAATATAATGCATTTATCATTTACAAAAGAAAATTGGAAATAATATCTTCAGCATGATACCTATTCTCAAACGAGGAAAATCACGGCTCCCTTTGAGGTGATTAATCACACTCTTCATCCTGAAGAAGACATCAATTTTGCTAATGTGGTCAACTCGAATACATATTTTTTGATAAAGACAAATCGCTAGCTCTCTTAAGGACAACATAAAAATCTGAATGCTTATGAATTTTAATGTCAACAGTTCCTAATGACCATAATGCAGCTCATAATTCTCTCACATGGAGGAGTTCAATTAGTTGGCATTAGAGGTACCCTTGTTACTTAACTACTCCTTTTGTCCCAAAATGAATGTCCAAAAATTTTACTCCGTCCGTCCCTAACTGAATGTCCATTTTCAAGAAATTTTTGTCCCAAAATGAATGTCTTTTTTGGAAGAAACTTTGTCCCTAAATGTTTTTTTATCATTTTTGTTCACTAGTCTCTTTATACTTGCAAAATTAAATGTTTGGGTGGATAACAAGAATATTTATGAATCTTTGTCATTCTAAAATGAAATTTGGACATTCATTTAAGGGACAGAGGGAGTATATCATAAGAAGAAAATTTTCATTTAAGTTTGACCATTCCTAGTCAAGAATCACCTACCCCTTTTAACACTTCTTCCACATATGAAACAACAAAATCAACTTTTCAATTTGGATAAGCTAAATCCCAGTTGAAAAAGCTTGGATGGTCAAGTTGATATGCTGCAGAAGTATAGAGACGAAGCATCTAATACTCCCTTCGTCCCAAAAATGATGTGCCCACTTTTTTTATCTATAATACAAAAGACATCGGTAATAACCGTTAAATGAAAATAGACAAAGAACGGCTCGGATTAAACGATAACTGCACACATCCAACAGCTCCCATTTTTTCTGATTTTTTTCTTTTTTATTTTACCGGTTAGGATCAATTCTTGAAAATACATCTGACGGCTCACAAGTGACGGTTTCTGATTTCCACCCTCCCCCTTCTGCTCTTCGTCAAACAGCCGTCGACTCAAACGCCAGCAAATTGAACCCAGGATATCTCACCGTTTGCGATTACTTCTGACCTTCTGTCATTTAGATACGCTCTCCCTCTTGGTCGTTCATTGAAGGTGAGGTTTGTTCTCTTCCTATGGTCGATGTATTTGGATTTGGATTTTAATGGTTACGAATATGTATGCATCAATTGTGTGAGTTGGGAATTTTTTGTTGTTAAGCTTTTTAGTTGGTGAATTTTTTGGAGTTAAAGCTGAGTATCTAATTGGTGCTATTTTTGGTAAATTTTTTGGGTTCATTCAATCGAGATCCCAGGAGTTGAAACTCTTCTGTGAGATATAAAGTTTGCCGCATGAATACAGTCGATTATGGAGTGGGCCTATAGGGAAATTAGGGACTGGAAATTCTTTGCTGATTGATCTCAAAGTTCAATGTGATTAGTGTAATATAGTTGTGACTTAGAGATTTCTTAGTGATCTTTTATTCATTATTTCTATTATTCACATCTGGTCTACGAAAATGAGCTGGAGATAAGATTGCTGGCAATCGATCTTTGTTGCTCTACTCTTGCGTTGTTTATGTATTCGACGTGCTGAATCTCAGATTTTGTAGGAATGGATGGATTTTGAACCGCTCCACCGGGGAGTTAGCTCCTGTTGTGGATATGACCCTCCACTACCCAAGCAAACCCACAAGAACAATAAGAGCACACAAACAAAGCACAAGAAATCAAAGCAAGAAAAGACACAGAAATTGTTTACCCAGTTCGTCAATATGCTTGACTACGTCTGAGGGCACTACCAAGCCAGGATCTTGCACTATAATATGTTAAATCTGAGTTACAATGAGTATGGGGGCGGAACATTGCTTATATAGGCACCCTAGAATAAGACCTAAACCTAAACATAAGAGAAATTCCGAAAATACTGCTATTCCCGAATTTACTGTGCGCGGCACCAGGCGCCCGCCTGGATAGGCACAGGCGCCCGCTTACAAGCCTCCTCCAGAAATCGGACCAACTGATCAAACCGAGCGCCCGCCTGGTATGCCTCAAGCGCCCGCCTGGAATGTTGGCAGATTTTCTTCTCTTTGTTTCTTTGATGATCTCTATTCTAACAATCTCCCACCTAGAGATCAACCGCGTATACAAGCCCCGTATCCGTTCTTCAACTCATCCTTGGTGTCTTCCTAGTGCTCACCTCGATCATGGTAGTGCCTTCCTCCTCTCCTATTCTCCAAGCCCAATTGAAGCTATGCATAGCTTCAACTTTTCAAGGTTTACAACCTTGGTCAACATGTCAGCCGGGTTCTCCGATCCCAAAATCTTCTCCAGCCTTAAGATCTTCCTCTCCAAGAGATGCCTGATGTAGTGAAACCTCAGCTCAATGTGCTTCGTCCTAGAATGAAACGCCGGATTCCTAGCCAAATGTATTGCACTCTGACTGTCACTGTAGAGAGCATTACCACTTCGCGTCTTCCCAAGTTCACCCAAGAAGTTCTGCAACCATACCATCTCTTTGCTTGCCTCTGTCACTGCCACATATTCTGCTTCCGCAGTCGACTGAGCCACGATCTTCTGCAATTTAGAAGCCCAGGAGATAGCCGTACCACCCAATGTGAAAACATAACCCGTGGTACTCCTCCTCTTATCAAGATCACTTGATGCCAAATCCGCATCCACATAACCCGCTAACACGACCTCCTTGCTTGAGAAACATAGAGCCTTACCAGCAGTCCCCTTTAAGTAGCGCAGGATCCATTTAACCGCTTCCCAATGTTGCTTCCCAGGATTGCCCATGTACCGGCTGACTACTCCCACCGCATGTGCAATATCCGGCCTTGTACACACCATTGCATACATTAGACTCCCCACTGCCGAAGCATATGGAGTCCTCTCCATCTTGTCACGCTCTTCCTTGCCCTTAGGTGAGTCCTTTTCGGATAGCTTGAAGTGCATACCCAATGGTGTCCCTGTTGGCTTCGCCTCTTCCATGCAAAACCTTGCCAAGACTTTCTCAACGTATTCTGCTTGTGAAAGAACCAACTTACCCAACTCCCTATTCCGGTCAATCCGCATGCCCAAGATTTTTCTGGCCTCCCCCAAATCCTTCATCTCGAACCGTTCTGACAACTGAGCCTTCAATCTGTTTACCTCTCTACTGCTAGAGCCCGCTATTAGCATGTCATCCACATATAACAGCAAGATTATATACCCATTGTCCGTGTTCTTGAAGTAGCAACAATGATCCGCCTCACATCTGATAAAATCAATATCGTGCATGAATCCATCGAACTTCCTGTACCACTGCCTAGGAGCTTGTTTAAAGCCATACAAGCTCTTAGTCAACCTGCAAACCAGTTCCTCGTTACCCTTAGACAAGTAACCCTCTGGTTGTACCATGTAAATTTCTTCCTCCAAATCACCATGAAGAAAGGCCGTTTTTACATCCATCTGTTCCAGCAACAAGTTATCCGCCACTACTATCCCTAGAACCATTCTGATAGTGGTCATCTTCACAACAGGAGTGAATACCTCGGTGTAGTCAATACCGTACTTTTGCTGAAAGCCCTTTACAACCAATCTTGCCTTGTAACGTTTACTGCCGTTTGCCTCCTCCTTGATCCGGTAGACCCACTTGTTATGCAATGCCTTCTTCCCCTTAGGCAGTCTAATCAACTCCCAAGTTTTGTTGGCTTTCAATGAGTCCATCTCATCACCCATCGCAGCTTTCCACTTATCACAAAGTGAACTACGAACAGCCTCCGCATAACATTCTGGTTCCCCACTATCTGTCAACAACAAATAGTAATTTGAAGGAGTATACCTGTCAGGTGATCCACGCAACCTGCTGGATCTACGCAGCGGAATATCCGGTTCCGGAGTATGTGGTTCATCTTCAGTGACCCCCTGACCTTGGTCATCATGAACCGTCCTGCTCCCACCCGAGTCTGGAATATCCACCTCTACAACCTCCGGTTCCGAACTAATATCATCAGATGCCCCCTTTCTGTCCTTGTACAATACCTGTTCATTGAATACCACATCTCGACTACGAATAATTTTATGGTTTTGGTCATCCCAAAACTTATACCCGAAGTCATCCCCACCATACCCAATAAACGTACATTTTACAGATTTTGCATCTAACTTAGTTCTATCAGCAGAATCAATATGAACATATGAAACGCACCCAAATATGCGAAGAAATGACAGATTTACCTGCTTGCCACTCCATGCTTCCTCTGGAATTCCATTCCCCAATGGTACCGATGGTCCCCTATTGATCAAGAAAGCCGCCGTGTCAACTGCATATGCCCAAAACGTCTTCGGAAGTCCACACTTCAACCTCATACTTCTAGCCCGCTCGTTCAATGTCCTGTTCATCCTCTCTGCAACCCCGTTGTGTTGTGGTGTGCCCTTTGGAGTCTTCTCCATGCGAATGCCATTCGCTGCACAATATTCCTTGAACTCCCCGAGCTCATACTCCCCTCCGTTATCTGACCTCAAGCACTTAAGCTTAAGTCCCGTCTGATTCTCCACCAAGGCCCTCCATTTCTTAAACACCTCGAATGCCTCATCTTTGTGTTTCAAGAAATAAACCCAGACCTTCCTTGTTGAATCATCAATGAAGGTCATGTAATATGACGCACCACCCAGAGAAGTTACCGGAGATGGTCCCCACAAATCCGTGTGAACCAGTTCTAACTTTGCTTCCCTCAAAGCCCTACCTGTCCTCGAGAAATTACTTCTCGCCTGTTTGCCAAACACACAATCTTCACAGATCCCCACGTCGACTGTCTTCAAACCCGGTAGTAGTCCCTTTGAACAAAGTATCTTCATCCCCTTCTCACTCATGTGACCCAATCGACAGTGCCACAAATCAGTATCACCCTTGGCTGACGCCACCGCGATACTATCCTTGGTGTTATTCGCCAAATACAGTGTCCCCTCCTTATCACCCCGAGCGATCTCACGATCCTCCTTGGTAATAACCCAGTTCCTGCAGCCGAATGTTACCTTGTAACCTTCTTCGTCCAACTGCCCAACTGATAATAGGTTCTTTTTCAAACCCGGAATGTGCCTGACCCCGTTCAGATGTAAGACCTTCCCGTCCGATGCTCCTATTCTGACATCCCCCTTCCCCTTGATTTCCAAAGGCTCGCCATCCGCCAGATAGACCTTACCGAAATCACCGGAAGTATAATTTTCCATCTCTTCTGCATGCCCGCAAGAGTGGAATGATGCCCCCGAATCCAGCACCCATGATTCTAGTGCACTACTAACACTCAGAACCAGTACATCATCACCTTCGACTGTCACATTCACCGAATTGCCCCCACGATTGGGACAATCCTTTTTGTAGTGTCCTAACTCCTTGCAATGATAACACTGCACCGATCCTTTCGCAACCCTTGGTTTATCTCTGATCTCCACGGCCTTGCCCTTACCACCCACTACGTTTTCCCTTGATTCAGTTCTCCCCTTATTGCTAGTACCCGGCCTTCCCCTGCTGGTAGTAGCTAAGGCCGATCCCGAAGTAGACGATGTCCCCAACTTCTTCAAACGATTTTCCTCGCCCAACAAGAAATCCTTAACATCATCATACTTCAACTTGTTCTTACCCGCTGAAGCATTGATCGCTGTCACCGTTCCGCTACAACTTCTTGGTAAAGACGCTAGCAACAAGCACGCATGAACCTCATCATCAAACGTAATATCCAGCGCAGTCAATGAGTCTATAACATCCATAAACTCATCGATGTGCTTAGCTAAGGATCCTCCCTCTTGCATCTTGAGACTACCCATCTTGCGTATCAAATCAACCTTGTTTGCAGCAGATGGAGTTTCAAATCTCTCAGTAAGATAATCCAATAGCTCCTTTGTGGTTTTCGCCTTCTTGGTAGTCTTCGCGATCCACTTTGACAAAGTAGATCTAACCACCCCTAGGGCCTTCCGATCCATGAGATCCCAATCTTCTTGCTTTTCTCCTTCCGGTTTGACACCCTTTAGAGGCTTATAGAGATCTTTGTTGTACAAGAGATCCTCTATTTGCATCCTCCAAAACCCGTAGTCAGAACCATCAAATTTCTCAACCGCCTGTTTGTCCTTGCCCATTCTTGATTGCTTGACAACACCCAATCGCTTGATAAACCAATCTTACGATTAACCCTGATCTCCAACCAGGGCTCTTGATACCAGTTGTTGTGGATATGGCCCTCCACTACCCAAGCAAACCCACAAGAACAATAAGAGCACACAAACAAAGCACAAGAAATCAAAGCAAGAAAAGACACATAAATTGTTTACCCAGTTCGTCAATATGCTTGACTACGTCTGGGGGCACTACCAAGCCAGGATATTGCACTATAATATGTTAAATCTGAGTTACAAAGAGTATGGGGGCGGAACATTGCTTATATAGGCACCCTAGAATAAGACCTAAACCTAAACATAAGAGAAATCCCGAAAATACTGCTATTCCCGAATTTACTGTGCGCGGCACCAGGCGCCCGCCTGGATAGGCACAGGCGCCCGCTTACAAGCCTCCTCCAGAAATCGGACCAACTGATCAAACCGAGCGCCCGCCTGGTATGCCTCAAGCGCCCGCCTGGAATGCTGGCAAATTTTCTTCTCTTTGTTTCTTTGATGATCTCTATTCTAAAAGCTCCACCCAATGGTTCCGATTGGAGTCACGTCATGCTAGCTACACCCAACGGTTGAGATGTGGCCGAGCTCGGTGGGACCCACAAAAAATTGAAATCATCCTAGCCGCACAAACGATGAATGTGTGTATGTGGCCTTGATCGGAGCCGTTGGGTGGAGGGTGGAGCTAACTCGGTTGACCGGTTCCGGGTCCGGAATGGATGGGTTAACACACAAAGCGTTGAATGACTTTCATTATAACAGGAAGCAAGTTCAGACTGTTATGTTAAATTGTATGGGTGTGCTCACCGTTGATATTGTAGTTTTTTTTTTTTTTTAACAAAAATATATAAAGTAGCAACATCTGTCACATTGATTTTTGTGGGACAAAGTATAGTATATACTATGCGTACATGATTGAGAACTCATATAGCCTTTTTTTTTTCCCCATCACGTAAGCTATCGCAAAAAACATCTGTTATCTTTTTTTGTCGCCGGCTCCGTGCCATCGGCACGGGCACGGTACTAGTGTTAATACAAAGGAACTTTGACCAATTATTTTAGTTTAATTTATTAATCCTAATGAAGATACAAAACTTGTTATTGATACACCATCATAAATACTATCAATAACAAGTTTTATATTTTCATTAGGGTAATTAAATTAAACAAAATTATTGCTCAAAGTTCCTTCTTACTAACATCAAAAAAGTGGGAACATCATTTTGGGACAAAGGAAGTAAGGAACAAACAACTGTTTTTTGAAATGTAGGGAGATAGCCTAGAATGCTCTTTACTCTCTTCCTCTCCCATTCCCGTCCCCCACTCTTCGCACTTCTATAAACAACAGGACATCCATCTGAAGCTACCAGATTCAGAAACTAAGTGCAAAGAGATATGCTTTCAAGAAATTCACACATTCATTATAACAGTAATAGTGCATGCTACATACCCATTATGTCCTCCATGTCCACCTTTGGGCAATAATCGTAACTTTGCAAATGGTAAATCTAAGTCATCATAAATCTGCAGATGACAAACCAAGATAAGGGTTTAAAGTATGAAGTAATGTTGGAGCCAACTGTTGAACATAGTAAAAAGAAAGTTTACCAGAAGTACTTGCTGAACTGGAATCTTGTAGTATGAAACAAGCGGTCCAACCTTTAAAGAAATCAAGTTAGGATAACAAACAGCGATATTAAAAGGGATTAAAATACAATATTTTTTTTTTTCTCAATTTAGCTTACTTACAGACTCACCGCTACAGTTCATGAAAGTTTGAGGTTTGGCAAGGATAACTGGGGTATTCCCAATGTAACCTAAAACAACGAGAAAAAAACAAATCCCAATAGATCAATTACAGCATAGCTATAGACAAGAAGCTGCAACTCATACACCCATGATACTTCGTTGGTAAGTTTCATAATTAAACTAAAACTATCAAGATGGTTTCATATCGAGATATAGAGAACAAAAGAAAAATTATGTGTTCCCAAATTTGACAGGTGGAGTACTTCTAGAGTCATCGAAATGCATAAAGGAGTGGAACACTGATGCAGAACAAAAGCTAATATGATGCAAATTCTGGTTATTAAGCAGTAAAAGAAAATAGGGTAAATCACAAAATTAGGCCTAAACTTCTCGGAGTGGTACCAGTTTAGGGCCTATGGTCCAAAATTTAGCGAAATGGGGCTTATGGTGCAAAAAATTGATCATATTATGGGTTTTTAACGGAATTCGTTAGAAAAGTAGGTTAAGTCACATGTGCTTTGCACGTGATGGACGGATTGGATTAATTTGAAATGGAAATTAATTTTGAATGAGTTGAATGAAAGTTTGTAGAAATACAAAGGGTTAAATTGAAAAAAAAATATCATTTTACTATTTGAAAGAAACCTATCTCTGTTACCATTTCTTCAACCAAAAAGGCTGAACACCCCCCCCCCCTCTCCGATAACCTCTACCTTCCCTCCTACAACCTGTTACCTTGTTTTCCTCATTTCATTCTCCCATTTTATTTCTTCAGATCTGATCACCCTCCCCATCTACTTTTCTCACATATCCGATGACTACATAGCCACCGGAAGTCGGATCCTACAACTACATTGCCATCGAAGCTCAGAACTGACAACTCCATAAGCACCAGAACTCAGATCTTATAAATCCAGTCACCAAAGCACAAATCCACGATGTTAAGAGAGAGATAGGGGAAAGAACATTGTGGATCTGTGCTTTGGTGACGGGTTTATAAGATCTTAGCTCTGGTGCTTATGGAGTTGTCGGATCTGAGCTCTGATGGCAATGGAGTTGTAGGATCCGACTTTCGGTGGCTATGTAGTCATCGAAAATGTGAGAAAAGAAGATGGGGAGGGCGTTCAGATCTGAAGAAATAAAATGGGAGAATGAAATGAGGAAAACAAGGTGACATGTTGTCGGAGGGAAGGTAGAGGCGATGGAGGTTGCCATCGGAGGAGGAGGGGTTGTTTCAGCCTTTTTGGTTGAAGAAATGGTAACATAGATTGGTCTCTTTCAATAGTAACATGATTTTAATTTTTCAACTTAACCCCTTTCATTTCTACAAACTTTCATTCTCATTCAAAATTAATTTCCATTTGAAATTAATCAAATCAGTCAATCACGTGCAAAGCACATGTGACTTAACTGACTTTTCTAACGAATTCCGTTAAAAAACCCTAAAATGATCAATGTTTTGCACCTTAAGCCCCATTTCGCTAAATTTTGGACCATAGGCCCTAAACTGGTACCACTCCGAGAAGTTTAAGCCCTATTTTGTGATTTACCCAATAAAATATCAAAATATAGAAAAGCCTGAGCTCACACCTAGGCAACCGTAGGCGTCACAACTAGGATTCTTTAAGAGCACTGAAGGGATTAGAATCACGCAGATTCAACACAAGAAAGCAAGTACTTGCTGGGAAAATTCTGTATTACTCCCTCTGTCCGAAATGATCTTCATACTTTTTTCGTAGTTAGTACGAAGGTATTTTGAGCGATAAGTTTGGGTTAATTTAAATATCCTAATGAAAAACTAAAAGTTTTTTGTGATAGTATTGTTGAAGGTGTATCAACAACAAGTTTTAGATATTCATTAGGGTAATTAAATAAATCCAAATTTATTGTTCAAAGTACCTTCGTAATAACTACGAAAAAAGTATGAAAATCATTTTGAGACAGAGGGAGTATTAATCTATGCCTCAACGAAAGACAGTACAAGGCATTATATATGTTAATACTACTTCCAAAACCACAAAGGAAACTAAATTGGTATTCCTAAAGTAACGAGAAGAGGGTTTTTTACTAGCTTTGCCCCGAATATGATACATAAACATCATTCAAAATGAATACCCAGTTGAACTCAGCACGATGATGGTACTCAGTGTATCTAGATCCACTAGAATACACACAAGGACAACTTAACAGGAAGAGAAAAGAAGCAACTTTATATTATAACCAAAACTGCACTCTGTGCTTACAAAATTGATTGAACATGAAGAGGATGTCCTATTTATAATACTTTTAGGAATAATCTAGATACTAATTTAGACAATACATGAATGAGAAAATGAAATGAAAATAGATAATTCATGAACTAAGATAGTTCATGAATGTGAAGAGACATGAATGCACCAAGAACCTTATTGATGAATCTGCCATGTAGCATCAGATTTCAACACTCCCCTTTGATGCTAGCTTGGAAACTAAACCAAGTTGAGCACGGAATTTCTCAAACTTCGCTTTTGGCAAAGCTTTTGTAAAAATATCTGCAACCTGGTCATTCGAGTCAACTTTGACAAGATTAATTTCTCCGGATAGAACCTTTTCACGAACAAAGTGATAATGAACCTCAATATGTTTTGACCTTGCATGAAAAACTGGATTGGATTCTAACCGAATTGTGCTTAGGTTGTCACACCCAATGACCACCGGTTCCTTAATTGGACATAGAATGTCACTTATAAGTCTTTTAAGCCAAACACATTCCTGAGTAGCATAGGTAGCAGCATTATACTCAGCTTCTGTGCTGGACAATGCTACCGTTGGTTGCTTTTTACTACTCCAAGAAACTGCTGCTGAGCCAACAGAAAACACGTACCCTGATGTTGAATGTCGAGTAGTCGGATCTCCTGCCGAATCAGCATCAACAAATCCTTTGGGCAAAAATTCAGCACCACGCTTATACAGTACACCATAATAATTGGTGTCAAATAGATATCGAAGAATGCTCTTCGACGCATCAAGGTGTGTTGTTCTAGGACGCTGCATAAATTGACTGACCACTCCAACACCAAAAGAAATATCCGGCCTCGTTATTGTTAAATACAACATACTCCCAACAAGCATTCTGTAAACATGAGGATCTTGTAATTCTCTACCATCGTCCATGCTGAGCTTCAGATTTTGTTCCATTGGAGTAGCCATTGGCTTAACATTTTGCATCTTAAACTTCTCAAGAATTTTGCTTCACATATTGCTTTTGTGAAAGGAAGATCCCATCCTTGCATGCCATCACCTCTAGGCCAAGGAAATAAGAAAGTTCCCCCAGATTCTTCATTTCAAATCTCGAAGCAAGCTCCTCTCATAATCTTGCAACTTCATTTTCATTGTTTTCTGCAACTATCATGTCGTCCACATATAACAAGACTATGACATGTGACTCCGAAGCTTTCTTGACAAATAAACTGGAATCTGCATCTGAAGGAGTATATCCACAAAACACCAAGTATTCCGCAATTTTTCCAAACCAAGCACGTGGAG
The DNA here is from genome assembly GCA_026119855.1 of Campanula takesimana. Classification (NCBI taxonomy): domain Eukaryota; kingdom Viridiplantae; phylum Streptophyta; class Magnoliopsida; order Asterales; family Campanulaceae; genus Campanula; species Campanula takesimana. The sequence goes on along the minus strand of JAOWBW010000403.1, from coordinate 880,298 downwards.
CTTGTTTAAGCCCATAAAGTGCCTTCTTCAAGCGACAAACATAGTCTGGATGTTCTTCTGACTTGTATCCAAGTGGCTGATCCATATAAATTTCACAATCAACATCTCCATAAAGAAATGAGTTCTTCACGTCTAGTTGCCATAATTTCCACCCTTTGCAAGCTGCTAATGACAAAAGAACTCGAATAGAAGTCACCTTTGCCACCGGGCTGAATGTTTCTTCATAATCGAGCCCATACTTTTGAGAGAAGCGTCGTGCCACAAGCCTTGCTTTGTATCGGTCAATGCTTCCGTCACCCTTCTTGATACGATAAACCCATTTACATGAAATTGGTGTAATACCTTCAGGTTTGAGAACTAAATCCCAAGTTTCATTCCTTAATAAGGCTTCCATCTCTTCTTTCATTTGCTAATTCCCATTCTGCAACACCGTGCGCCTCTTTATACCGGCAAGGTTCACGATCATCATAAGGACCAGCAAAGAAACACTCCACTATATTACAAAAATAATCCTTGTACTTTTCCAGCACCCGCCTCTCTCTTGTTGATCTTCTAAGGTCTGGTCTTAGAACTTCTTGCATAATTTGTGGTTCTACGCCCCCCCTTGAATCTATCTCGTTCGCCTTTTCTTTAGAGGAACTTGAGCGAACTTCACTTTCAGATATTTTGCCTTCTTCACCAGTAGAAGGAGCTGCAAAAGGGATAAGAGAACTTGACCCATAATAAGAAGAGACTTCATCAAAAATAACATCTCTAGAAGTCACAATTTTATGCGTTTTTGGGTCCATGCATCGCCAAACGTTTCTTTGGGAATCATATCCCACAAATATGTACTTTCTTGCCTTAGCATCAAGTTTGGTTCTTTGAGAATCCTGCACATGTACATAACAAACAGAACCAAACACACAAAAATAAGAAACAGAAGGTTTCTTCCCGTATAAAATCTCATATGGAGACTTCGTTTTAATGGTGCGAAGAGGGAGCCGATTAATCACATGACTGGCACAATCCATAGCTGCTGCCCATAATTGCTTAGGCAATTTTTTCGAATAAATCCAACTTCGACAAACATCAGCCAGATGCCTAATTTTACGTTCAGCTACCCCATTTTGAGCTGATGTTCCAGCACATGTCATCTGCCTTTTAATTCCATGCTCATGGCAAAATTCATCCGACATATACCCTCCTCCATTATCTGTTCTCAAGCAACGTATTTTCATTTGAAATTCACGTTCGACCATTGTTTTGAAAAATTTAAAGTGAGAAAGCACTTCAGATTTTTCTTTCATAAAATAGAGCCATGAGTATCGAGTAAAATCATCCACAAGAACAAGCATGTAACGGAATCCCGCATAGCTAGGCGTCCTACAAGGACCCATGACATCAGAGTGGATCAGCTCTAGAGGTTCTTTGCTCTTAATGAAAGACTTTCCAAATGGTAGGCGATGCGCCTTACCTAGCTGACAACCTTCACAAACAACATTTACTCGAAAATTTTCAAAATTTGGGATGCCGTCAACTAGCTTTCCCTTGGAAATTTGCTGCAATCTATCATAGCCAACATGTGCTAATCGAGAATGCCAAAGAGGGGCATTGTCATGTTGACTAGTTTTCTCCACATAAGAATCACTAGCTGATAGAACATATAAGGACTTAATCATTTTCCCCTTCACAACAACATCAGTATCCAAACTCCTGATGTTTTGTAAGACATTAACATCATCGGGACCAAATAAAACATAATTCCCATGATTTGATATTTGAGAAACAGAGATGAGATTTTTTTTTTCAAACCTGGAACATGGTAAACATCATTTAGGATCAGATCTCCTGATGTAGTTCCAGAGGTTTCCACCTTGACACTCCCTTCATTTTCCACCGCATGAACCGAGTTATCTGCTGTTACAATTGCATCACTTCCTTAATGTTTCCGGAGATCAGAAAATAATGCGCTATCTCCACTAAGATGATGAGAACAACCCGAGTCAATAATCCACTCCTTGGTGTGCGCCATTGCTGCCATAGCTTCTTGTTTTTCACCGCATGAGGCTAGTTTCTTATCTACATTTCTTACTTGTGTGATTGCAGTAGCAAAGCAAGTGTCCCAGTCACGAACAGGACCGCCCTTTTCTTCTTCATTTGTGGCTCCAAGATTAGCTTCATGAGACCTAAATCTGCAAAACATTTGGATATGACCAAATTCACCGCAGTTGTGACATTTGAAATTCTTACGATACTGAGGCTTCCTATCACCAAACCGTTCATCTTCTTCCTTCTTCTCCTCTGTTATTTTTGCTCATTCTTTCTGTAAGAGCGTTGTTGACTGCCCCCTCGCTGGTTTTTAGAGAAGAAAACTTCCTCATTTGTGGAAGTTGAAACACTTTTGGGAAGAGTAACACCAGCCATTTGCAATACCAAAGCCTCCTGATTAACGAGCAGAAAATCTAACTCTTCAATTGAAGGTTGGTTTGCCCAACCTTGAATCATAGTTATTAAAGGCGCGCGCCTAAGCTCCGGGCACAGAGAGGCTTAGTTTTGGAGCCTGGGTGCGCCTAGCTCCGGGCACAACAATTGACCATCAATTAAATTGTAATTAAAACCTAATGCGTGACTATTACTCTTCCTCTCCCATGACTCTCTCATGTACATGCACCATAACTTTGTATAAGTGTAGCAATCACCAGAAACTCCTTCAAACTAACAACTGCTTATCATTTTATAGGATTTAGACTTAGAGTCCTTCTGTTTGAACTTCTCTTTATGCTTGTTTGAACATCTATTTATGTTTGTTTCTTTTATGACTTATAACGTATGTTTGATTTACTACTTGCATTTGATTTATTGCTTATCTTCATGTTATATAATGTATACTATACTTTTAGTATTTTAAGGCATTTTTGCGGGCATCGTCACCCGGGCGCGCGCCCGCCTTGCGCCTTGTGCCTAGGCTCCGGGCACACCTTTTGCGCCTTGGTGCGCCTAGGGCCTTTAATAACTATACCTTGAATTGATGTCAAAAATGGCATATACTCTTTCTTAATTCCCCGAATCAAAAGCCTCCGCAGTATATCATTAGTAATAGCCTCATTTGGCGTCAATTCAGCAATTTCAGAACATATATATATTTTTTTTAGAAAGTAATCAGAAACTAACATGTTACCTTGAGTTGTGTTTGCAAGCTCATTCTCCAAGAATTGAAGTCTAGCCTCATTCTTCTTAGTAAATAGCTTCTCCACTCCAAAATGGTTCAGACCACCATTATATTCCATCTCGATAAAAAAATGAATAGACTTGATCTTCAAAAGGAAAGATCGACCAAGCTCTGGTGCCAAGTTGAACTCAGCACGATAATGGTACTCAGTGTATCTAGATCCACTAGAATACACACAAGGACAACTTAATAGGAAGAGAAAAGAAACAACTTTATATTATAACCAAAACTGCACTCTGTGCTTACAAAATTGATTGAACATGAAGAGGATGTCCAATTTATAATACTTTTAGGAATAATCTAGATACTAATTTAGACAATACATGAATGAGAAAATGAAATGAAAATAGATAATTCATGAACTAAGACAGTTCATGAATGTGAAGAGACATGAATGCACCAAGAACCTTATTGATGAATCTGCCATGTAGCATCAGATTTCAACATACCCAAGAATTTTTATGCAGGTGCATTAGTAACTTGATAGAAATCGTTGTGTAGCATATTACAAAATTTGAACGCAAACAAGGGACAAAGGTCAAGTATCCTTCGAAAACTTTTTGCTAAGACTAGCAAGACCTTGTAAATTTCCAAAGAAAAACTCTCGATATTGCAGAATTCTTGAGCAAAACCTAGGGGTAATTATCAGTACAATACTTGCATTTCTACAGAGTCTGTGACAATCAGTCTAGTCATACCTTTGTTTCTGTATTGAACTATATTGAGGCTAGTCAAAACAACCACCTGACAACTTAATGCTCACAAATTAGTGTTTATTAAAGAAAAAAGAAAAACACATTCTGATTTTGTTCATAGTCAACTAGGTCCTTTCTAAGTGAAATAATATATATATACAACACATTGGTCAAACATCAATTTCACAAGGGAAACTGATAAAACAGGTGCACCAGCAACCATAAATGACAAAACTATACCTTAATACAGTTGCAATGAAAAGAGACAACAATAAATGAATAAGGGTATCATAAATAAATTAAGAGTAAATATAAAGTCACAAAAAAAATACTCACAAAACTTGGCTCACAAAATGATGTGTCAAGAATTTATTGGTGATTTTAATTAGAGTGTGGCGGGTCCACAATCGATACAACCAATAAAATATCGCCACCTCATTTTGTATCCATCATTTTGTAGACTTCTTTTGTGCCCCTAGCATTGCCCATAAATTAAAAAAAAAAATTGTCACAATACCTTATGGCAAAACAAGATAGAGTAAATTAGAGTTTAATTTCTAACACTCGCACACCCCTTGAAAATTTGAATATCATGCACATAAAATCAGTTCTGTAGAGTGCAAGTCAATCAAACTGAACCTTTTCCAAAAAAGGATTTGAAGGAAACACTGCCCATGGAGATCCCCTCAGCGTCAGCGATTGCGTCCACCATCTCAAAGCCAACCTATTGACAATCCAATAATATGAGAGGCACTGAGTGAGTGAGTGAGTAAGAGAGAGAGAGAAAGAGATGCGGTAAGAGCATTCATGTACTTCCCCCGTCTCATAACAATATGCACAAATTTCTCTTTTGGATGTCCCTTTGATAAGTCCCACTTTCTTAAAATTGACAACAACTATTACAATTAGACTTACCCTACCCCACTTGTCATACTCACACACTTAGTTGTGGGCCCCGCTAGCAAATCATATCCCACTTTTCATACTCACAAGTCACAACCACTTTTCCACTCACAAATCACAATACTTTTGATTATATACTCTCCATAATCCCGTGCACCCCCAATTTTGTGCACATTGTTATGGGACGGAGGGAGTACTTAAGAATTCTTTTTTTGTCCTCGTAAAAAAGCTTGCAAATCATGACAAAGAGGTCAAATCACATAGAAGGTTCAGACATGACATACCAACATAGGTAAATGAAGTTGTGACATGCTTCAGAATTTAAAATTGGCTTTATATCAGTAACAGCCACACCGAAAAGGAAGGCAGTAATGCCTAATTAGTAAGCACATTCAGAAAGTTTAATTCTTGGAAGACTTTTTTTCATTAGTCTGGTGCTTCAACCACACGGCAATTAAGCATGCACTGTTATATGGCATTGAGTGTTGGACAGTGAAATAGTGTCGTGTTTATAAGATAAATGTGCCAAAAATGCATACGTTATGGTGGATGTATGGCCATACAAAATACGATAAGAGGAATGAGGTGAGTAGGGATAAAGTAGGAGTTGCATCCATTAAATATATGATGAGGAAGATTTGCCTAAGGTTGTTTTTCCATATGAGATGGAGACCAATTGATGTAGCGGTTAGGAGCCTCGAAGCGTGGGGAAGTGATAAGATGGTGAGGAGTAGGGGAGACCTAAGAAAACGAGTCTTTTTCGTCACTTGAAAAAGTTAATACGCCAAAAAAAGAAAACACCTCCATTTTAGAAAATCACTAATTAGAGACTCACATTCTTGTAGACCGGTGTCTTTTTCGTAAGCACAATATCTATGAAACGGGCCATTATAAATATTCTACTAATAAGTTTCATGTGGTTCTTTCCACGCTCAATTAAACACCATTTAATCCAGGAATGATGAGTCATGGGCAGGATAAAACGTCGCCCTCAAAAGTAATGGCGACTAAAACAGTTAAAAACACAGATAACAGCTGAAAGTGTATTAACTAAACAAGCAATGGAGATCATTTCAACGTCTTCAATTAACACCGAGTTTTTACAAGTTAAAACATAAAATACAATAAACTAAAGCGAGATATTTTTTCAGGTTCAGTAAAAATGTTGCATCTTGCAATTACACAACAATCATCAACACATACTTAAGTTCACTAGCTAGAGTTGCAATCCACAGACAAACATTAGTGTGAGCAATGCCATAGTATACAACAGAGCTTCTGCTGACAGAGTTGTTTACTGAACTAGTACTATGCACGTCATATGATAGTAATCATTGCCCTAGTTAGAGAGAAAAACGAAGCTAGCATCGTCCCACACCTTATTCTGCTCTGCTGACCGTTTTCTTTTGGTTTTTAAATGGTAATGCCCTTTAAGACTAACTTCTTGAGACAATTAAACAATTATTCCTATATAATAGGCTAATTTTCAAATCTATTCCAACGTGTAGAATTGGAATTGGAGTTGAAATTGGAAGATTAATTCTAGTTCCAACGGATTCATTTTATTGTTCAAATTCCAAATCAAAACCTTGGAAATAAGTTCCCAAACATGTCTAACAGAAAAGAACGAAATTCAACAACGAAAGATAGAGAGAGAGAGAAAGTGTACGGACATTGTGGCGGGTGCCGTTGTACAACTTTCCAGGGTTGCCAAGTCCAACGATGAGCCAAGGCTGTGGCTTCGGTTTTGGCTTACTCGACACAGCCTCCGCCTCAGCCGCCGCCGTCTTTACCGGTGAGGCGGAACCCGGGGCGGTCGAATTGGTGGTATGGAGAGCGGATGAGGAAGCGGAAGAGAGTGCGTGAATTGTAGTAGGGTTGCCCCACCTCCTTCTCCAAGAGGATGAAATTAGGGATTTCGAGGAGGCGGTGGTGGAGGGATGGATGAAGCGGGCGACGGCGGTTGACGACGGCGACACCGACGCAGCAAAGTTCATTTTTGAAATGATTAGTTTTATAGTACCACTTTCTGGAGTTTGGATTCGATGATGCGGCCGATGACAATTATCAGCAACGGAAGAGTGTACAACAGGTGATAAAATCCATGGCGCTATTTGCAATTGCAACCATCAATTTCTAAGTACACCTACTACACTTTCACACAATTTACAATAAGTAAAAGACAATGTTGCCCCAAACATAATAAATACTCCCTCCTCCTGCCTCAAATATAAGTAAAAATGATAAATTAAAAAAAAAAAAAAAAAAACACGTATTAAGAAACTAGTTAAATTAAAATTATTTAATTATCTTGATTTTACAACAAAAACACGTTAAAATTATTAATATATCCTTGTATTAATTAGAGGCATTTTTATTAAAAAAAGTATCAAATGTAGTTACATTTAACGACTTTTGCATTATAACTGATGAAATTTATTTATATACTCCCTCCGTCCCACCTCACTTGAGGCCTAAGAGGTTGGCACAATAACTAAGAAAAAGAATAAAATAAAGAAAATGTGTGGTAGAAAATGAAGAGAGAGAATAAGTGGGGTTAATAGTAGGTTGGTTGAATGAAATGTGTGGTGGAAAGTGAAGAGAGAGAATGAGTGGGTGGGGTAGATTGAATATAAAATTATAAAAAGATTACTATTTTGGGGAGTCTCAAGTGAAGTGGGACGGACCAAAATGAAAATAAGCCTCAAGTGAGGTGGGACGGAGGGAGTATATATTTTTATATTGAGCTAGTCTCCCATGAGAACAAGGGGATCCGTCTCATCTATGAGACGGGTCAATTTTGACCCATGACCCGGTCTTGCCACGTGGCAACCACCCATTGGCCCAAAAAGATATATATATATATATATATTTTTAGTTTTCATATACTCCCTCCATCCCAGTTTAATGTTCTTAGTTTGACTATGCACGCTTATTAAGAAACTAAAGCAAAAACAAAGAAAATGAGTCAACCAAAAGTCGAGAGTGAAAGATATAAATGTCCAAAAACACTATTCATGAAGCAAGTGGGTGAAAGTAAGTTAGGTAAGTAATGGTTTTTTTGTAATTAAATGAACTTTTTGAGGGCAATATTTTCCAAAACACTATTCATTCTTTTCCATTTATGGAATAAAGCAACTAAGAACCTTAAACTGGGACATACCAAAAAGGAAATTAAGAACATTAAACTGGGACGGAGGGAGTATTTTTTTCAACGTTTCCGTAGTTTACCAAAAGTAATAGTTACCATAACTTAATGTAATGACTGTATACATATAAAGTAACATTGTTCATAAGTAAACGTAACACTTGTTTTACAAAAACAAAAGCTCGTTTACCCATTTTTTCAAATGTAATACTACTATAATTACGTGTAACCCAAACAATATCTAGACTGTATACATATAAAGTAACATTGTTCATAAGTAAACGTAACACTTGTTTTACAAAAACAAAAGCTCGTTTACCCATTTTTTCAAATGTAATACTACTATAATTACGTGTAACCCAAACAATATCTAAATGTAATTATTATTATTTATACTGAAATGTAATAGTGCTTTTGCAAAAATATAAAATATTGTGTATTTTGATTTTATTTTTTAAAAGAAAGTAATATTTGAAAAATAACAACTTATATACATGAATGTAATTATTTGTACAAGTAAATGTAACACTTTAGTAGATCAAATTGTAATATTTCTATAGATAATGTAATACTTATACATGTATCATGATAAATTGAACCCATTGTAACTTATTATTTGAAAACATATAGATATACTATTACTTTTCTATACATATGTGTTACAATTATGTATAAACACTGTTACATATAAGTAACACGTTTGTTACATTTTAGATGTAATAAGTATTACTTTTGGCAAACGAAGAAAACATAGAAAAAAAAAAGCACTATTACTTTTTTGTATATATGTATTACTTTTACTTATGAACAATGTTACTTTATATATATACAGTCATTACATTAAGTTATAGTAACTATTACTTTTGACAAACCGAAAAAAAACCAACAAAAAAAAATATAAAAATTTAAAAAAAATTGGACCTATGAGAGGCTGCCACGTGGCGTGGTCGCCCCCCGGATCATGGAGCTGGTTCAATGGGCCGGATCATGGGTCAAAAATGACCCGTCTCTACCATGAGACGGGTCATAGTGTTCTCACCTAAGTTCATGTCTTTTATATTTGTTGTGTTAAGGAATACCTTTAGCAAAACATTTGGCTAGTATTTATTGAACACTACCACCTTGGCACCTTCAAACAAACAACATAATCCATTTTACCAATAAAACGTCTCACAAGAAATGGTATAAAAACTCAGTGCTGAATATTCATCAACATTCTAGGATTCACTTTCTTGCTGCATTTGTTCGTCCTACCCATTGGCTTCCTTACTCCATTGCCATTCGCTTGAAGATTGGACTCTTTTCTCATACCCTTCTTGTCAGTACGTTTTCTCTCTCCCCTTTAATTGCAATTTTATTTTGATTTCTAGGTTTAAGATTATTACCTAGGTATCAAACTCAATCAATTTGATACTATTGGTGCTAGGGCCACAAAAAAGTCAAAAAATCTTAGGCTCAGTTTGTTTCTCGTAAATCAACTTCCAGAAAATGATTTACCGGAAAATATTTTCATAAGAAAAAAAAATTAATATGAGAAAAAAAGTAATATGTGAAAAAATTTGAATGGTGGTGGGAGTTGGGGTGGGATGGTTGGTGTGGGTGGGGGGGTAGGGAAGTTGAGGGATAGGGGCGAGGTGGGGGTGGTGGGGGATCGAGGTGTTCAAAAATAATTTTAATATGAGTGAAAAGAAGTTTTATTTTATTATTTTCGGGAGGGGGAGGGGGGGGGGTGAGTGAAGAAGTGAGTGAGGGAAGTGTTCAAACATAATTTAAATATGAGTGAAAATAAGATTTTTTTTTTTATTTTTTTTTTTTGGTGGGGTGGTGGGGTAGTGGGGGTAGGGAGCGTGAGTGTGGGAGTTGTTAGAAAATAATTTTAACAAGAGTAATTTTTTTTTTTAGGGGGTGGGGTGGGTGGGTAGAGCAGTATTGGAGGTTGGGCAGGTGTTCAAAAATAATTTTATTATGAATGAAACGATTATTGTTTTTTTGGGGGGTGGGTAGACATGGCCAACCTGGACCCGTGGAACCGGACTCGGATTTGACCCGTAAGAACCGGACCCGTGCAAGACCCGTAACCCGTTAGAACCGTACCCGTGTTTGATGCGGTTCGGTTCCGGTTCCACCTTCCCAAAACCCGTACCCGTGCTAACCCGTACCCGTGCAGACCCGTACCCGTGCGAACCCGTGTCAGACCCGTCAAAACCTTCATATTTTGTTAGTTTTATAACAGAATTTGTTAAAAAAAAGTAACGTTTCATTGATTTTAACAGATAACAGTTACTTTTTATACAAATTATGTTTTTTTTTTTAACAAAATATGTAAAAATATAACAAATTTTGTCAAAATTTAACACTTTTTTTTTGAAGGGCAGACGCGTACGGACCCGTACCCGCTTGACCCGTGGCAGAACTGTACCCGTACCCGTATAACCCGTCCCGTACCCGTGTTTGGCCATGTCTAGGGGGGTGGGTGGGGTAGTGGGGGTAGGGAGCGGGAATGTGGGAGTTGTTAGAAAATAATTTTAATAAGAGTAAAAAAAAAAAGGGTAAGAGGCGGGGGTAGGGATGGCAATTTGTCCGAACCCGATCCGTTCCGAGGGTGATCCGATCCGTAATTTTCGGGTTCAATTTGCAATTTTATGATCCGTTCGGATTTCGGGTCGATTTCGGTCAGCCCCTCTGATCCAACCCGATCCGACCCGATTCATATACATTACTCATAATTTTCATTATTACCCCTCCTTTTATTAAAATATACACACAACCCTACCTATAAAAGAGAAAAATAGGGTTTAGAAATCAAAAAATCCGCCGCTGTCTGTCTCTCTCTCGTTTCTACGCCGTCGAACACGAGCTTCTCCCAGTTTCCGATCCTCGCCATTGCCGCTCCTCGCCGCTCGCCGTCGCCGCTTCTCCTTCAATCGTTCCTCTCTGCCTTTCCGTCGCCGCTTCAGCCTTCAGGTACGACGCACTCTCCAAAATCCAAAATGCAATCCGCCGCGATGCCGTTCCGCTAGCCTCACCGTCCGAGCTCGCCGTCCCAGGCTTCCTCTCCGTCCGTTCCAGGCTTCCTCTCCGTCACCGTTCCTCGCCGATCAAGGTAAGTTCCTCTCCGTCTTCGTTCCTCAACGTCCGTTTCAGATTAGGGATTCAATTAGTAAAGAGTACTCAAATTAGGGTTTAATTTGTGTACCAGTTTGTATAATCTATCAATACCATGATTTCGATTTCCGATTCTGGGCTCAGCTTGCATTTTTCCTTCCCTTTTTTTTTTTTTTTTTGGAACAACAACAATGGGCTAGTTTCGGATCGGATCGCGGATCGGATACGGATCAGGGGTAGTTCGGATCGGATTCGGATATTCATTTTCATAGTTTGGATCGGGTTCGGATCGGTCCTGATCCGACTCGAATCCGACCCGTTGCCATCCCTAGCGGGGGGTGAGGAGTGGACTAGGAGTTAAAAGATAATTTTAATATGAGTGTTTTTTTTTTAAAGGGTGGGTGGGTGGTGGGAGGGAAGGTAAGGTTGAAGGGTGGGGGTGAGAATAGGATTGATGGAGGGGGGTGATGTTGGAGGTGGAGTGGGTAGCATGGGTGATAGACAAAATTATAATACCTCGCAAGTGCACGAGCTATCGTCATAGCAATATTCAAACGCAAAGGCCAAACCACGGAGACTTGGATTAATTCTAAGTTAGTTAACTATTTTAAAAACAATAAAATAAAAGATAAGTGATCAACATGAACTAGCATATAATGATACGATAGCAGAATATAGATTCACAATCATCTATTCTATGCTATGTTAATAATATAAAAACACCAATTACAATTCAAGGGTTCATTCACTATTTTAAGAAGACAAAACTTGTATGAGAACACCATGACCCGTCTCCAGTGGCGGATCTACACTAAAACATTTGGTGTTGCCTATTTTGTGCGAGAAAAAAAAAATACCGTGAAACTAAAATGAACGGGGGTTCAGGGGCAGCGCCGCCGATTTTTTTTTTTTAGTGTACTCTGGTATTAGTGCTTCTTAAAGGCGAAAGTTACCCTTCAAATGTGACAACTCAAAAAGGAATATCAACCTTCAACCTTTTCAAGTGGGACGGAGGTAGTAAAATACTTAGGCAATTTACCCTAAGTAAAATTTTGGGAATTATTGGAAAAGGTCGATGCTCTATTCTAAAAATAGCTAGTAAAGAAAAAATCATTCACACAATAATAGTTGATAAATCGACAAAATAGAAATGAAAATGATGAGCAAATTTAAAAACATAAGTGGTCAAGATTTTTATTTATTTATTTATTTATTTTGAATTTGAACAAGAAAGCTTATGTCATGAACAACTACAAAATTTTATATTAATGTCAGTTAAAGTGATGGTTAAGATTTTTTTTAACTTTTTTTTTATACATTGATGTTTTTAAAAAGAAAATCATAGTAGAGGGAAAAAATATTTTTAAGTGGTATCAAAAGAATTTTACAAAAACTTGGTAAATACTAAATACAGGGAATATTATATACAGGGAACGAAATATTCCAAATCTGCCCTTGCCCGTTTCGTGTAACTTTACACGACATTGCCTCTATAATCTCGTGTAACTTTACACGTGATGAATCGTGTTTGCACACGAGATATCTCGTGTACAAACACACGAGATTATAGAGGCAATCTCGTGTAAAGGTACACGACATGGTGTCTGAACCTGCATTTTCACAACAGCAACAGCAAAAGCAACAAGAAACAGAAGTAGATCTGAAATTTGATTGTTAAAATGATAGCACATCTCCACAAAGCAGTGGGAGGGACCAATAGACCATTACACATATACTATCGCCAAATTTGATAATTCATACAAACTTGATAATTCAAAAACCATTGCACATATACTATCCCCTACGTAATCTTTCTCTTCTTGCATCGTTATCCTGATCATAGAGTTCATTGAATGCTGCTATCCTATCTCGGTATTGGAGGATCAGTTGACTTGCGCTTGGATCACAGTTTTCCCTCCAAGTGTTCGGTGGTGGTGGTATTGGGTAATCATTGCCTGACATGTGCAACTGCAAAAGTAATAACAGTTAAATACAACGAATTTAAGTAACACAATTAAATATAACTAATATAGATGAGACAGTTAAGTATAACGAATTTAAGTAATATTGTTAAATTTAACGAATTAAAGTATCATACCAATATAAAATGGTTTGTCACTTGTCCCAACACAACTGTGTTTATCGGTGGTCCTACTCATGCTGGTACAGTCACTGGAAGGCATAAGTTGCCACCGCTAGCCGAGTACGAAATGAACGCCACATTATACCTCGTGGCAATGATGTGTCCAAGATCTGGGAGGTCCATCCAATAAGTATTGTCCGGTGTCGGCCGGACATAAATAGCAATCCTACGTAAGAGTTCTTTTATATCTATCCAAGTCAGAACTCTTCGATAAAGGTCTTGGCGAGCATGCACCTCATTGTAACATTCTGTGCGCACTCGAGCCCACATCTCCTCATCTCCGTATATCTGTGATGCTACGGCTCTATAGCCACAATGTCCATCAGATGCCACATCTGTGATGCCTCCAATAAATGGGATAATGAAAGGCGGAAAAGACGTCATATACGGAGTGCTGTATATACTAGTGTGATTGGGCTGTCCATATCCCTCTCCACGAACCTGACCCTGATCCCGTCCTCGTCCTCGACCTCATCCTCGACCCCGTCCTCTCCCACGACCGGAAGCAGCTAGTGGTGGATGAGACGTAGGAGTACAAGGAGGGGTAGATGTTGTGGGTTCTGAAGATGATTTCCGTTTGTGCATGGACTCCGAACTAGCTTGGGTTGATGCAATGAATGCAGATCTAGACCTGAAATATGGCAAAGAAAAGAGTGAGAAGCATTCATTCTATCAACATAAAAATCAAATCTGTACTGGGTTATAAAGAGCAGACACATAACTTAAACTACATAATCAACAACAATATTAACAAACTCATATCAAGAACGTAATCAACAGTGTGAGCCACAAATGAATGAAGATCTATACCCTTTCCTAGTCGAGGATGGTGTAGCGGGGACTCGAAAAAATTTGTTAGTATGCTCCCAATCTGACGGTTCTCTGGAACTTCCGGTCCGGGGTTTATTCGCCTTTGAAATATGATCTGGCTCGTAAGCATCTCTCGTATGGTGATTAAGCCCTTCATCCATCGTTTTGAATAACTTTCTCCTTACCGGTTCAGGTGCTTGCTCAACTTTATTCAACATAGCTTGAAAATTGTCTTTATTTATTGAAGGCTCAGATGGAGGGTTGTCTACTTCAATGTCCAACTTCTTCCAAAAATCATGAATCGAGGACAACTCAATCCGTCCCCCACAGTCCTCTATCCGTGCAATCTCGTGACTACATGGAAGTTCATGTGTTCGCCTGTAGTAACACCCGCAGGCAGCCTCAGTGATGACATTACCCCCATTACGACCCCGCTGGTTTCTAATGATTTTCTGAATACGAGACCGCTCTTGTCTGACATTGCGCAAGGCTACCGTTGACACTTTAGTCAATATGTTCTGGTACAGATTACCGGTCCTCAAATCAATTGGAGTTCTGGTCTTTGATCTATCATACCCTGTTTGATATTTTTTAGTTGGATATCCAAGATCTTATGAGCCTTTTTGAAGATCGTGTCAAAAGTAGAAGAAGCACTCCCCAATGCCTTCTTCAACCTGTTATGCTCACCCTCAGTCCTGTTTGTGGTATGGGTCCCGAAGTGAGGTAACACATCCGTGTGCATAGACAGAATATTCTGAGAGTATGGGGTAATCCATGTATCGCGGAGGTAATCCAATAATAGAGGATAAGATCTGAAATGGTCACAAAGCCCTTGCCAACGTTCGTCCCATTCGCCGGAGGTAGGGGCTGAGATTGCATAATTGAAACTCCTCATGAATGATTATGCCAAATCCTCGCTACCTGTATGACTCAACCCATGCTTTCTAACATTGACTTTGATGTGCCTCTGACACAAGAAGTGTGCGGTGTCGGGAAAAACTGTACGGAGAGCGCTGATGAAACCCAATTCACGATCAGTGACAAAAACTGTTGGCAACCGGGGAGGTGTAAGCAGACTGTGCAAATGATCCAATGTCCATATGTAATCATCCGCACTCTGATACTTGAGGAACGCATACGCTATTGTGAAATTATGCCCGGTGGAAGTAAATCCTACAAACTGCAAGAAGTACAGTCCATAGCAGTTGGTGTTGTAAGTGCAGTCACCTTGTACAACATATGGAAAACAGTTTAGCATCTTCATTGCTAATGGGTGAGAGAAGAATATGTCGCTGATCATGCCACTCTCAGCGTCGTCCCTCGTGTAGTATATATATTCATGATCGTCGAGTAACTTAAGGAATTGTTGTAGCGGGGTCCTCCCTTTTTGTTCTTCTTCTCTATATTTTGTGATGGCATTGCGGACGTGCATCGGAGTGCTCACGTTCTTCTCATCGTACATCTTTAACATTGCTACTATGTCATTTGGACGCAATGAACATTCACTTGCGCTACACACAACGTCATATTCTCCACGTGTCAATTTCCCGAGAGGAAAACCTTCTGGATACAAAGGAAAGCAATGATTATGTACACCGTTCCTTACAACATATCCCCATAACCCATCATCCCTCCTTTCTTTGGCATGTAGTTTAAAAGTGCACTCTTTCTTCTTGCTACTACTCTTCCTAATGTTCTTTGATCTTCCGGGCCTGTGATGTCCACCAAAATGACATATTATCATCGCATAAGCTAGTTTATTTCCACTTCTCCTCTTCGAGTAGTCTATAATAAGGTGTATATTTCGACGCCTCGCGATTTCTCATACATGTGCAAGAAGTGCATCCCTATCTGGAAATAATTCTGATGTCGTGAATTCATCACTGATATCCGGAAATGGACCCTGCAAATCACAGCACCATCAGTTTCAAACATCAAGTATATTTCGTGTATACCTACACGACATTCATCTCGTGTGTGATTACACGAGATTAATGTCGTGTATACCTACACGACATTCATCTCGTGTGTGATTACACGAGATGTAAGTGTAACACCCCAACTTTTCATAACTAATAATTAATAACTTAACTTGACAAATTCCCAAAATCAGAATGCCCAACGGTTACAATTAACCACAATTCAAACATTAACCAACATTTAAACTCTAACGGCTAGTACAGATCACTAGCTCAAACGATAACTAACAGAAAATAAAGTCTAAAACTTAACCGTAACAGAAACATAACCACTAACTAACTTTATTAAAACGGCAACTTCTACGCAGCCGAACCTTGTAAGTCTTGAACTGCTTACTTATAACCTGGAGAGAAATAAAATGAAAGGAATGAGCGAACAATGCTCAGCAAGTTCATACGGAATCCCCTCGGGTACTAAGAGGAGATAACCGAAAAGAACGATAACAAGAATTCACAACGAAAGGATAACTCAATGATCAAACAAACTCTCAGTTTGAAAACATTTAACTTGATGAAAACAATTCATTTCTTGAAAACACGTGGCTTCAGAGATAGTTTCCAAAACACAACATTTTCCACAAAACTTTACTTTTCTTTACTTTACTTTACTTCATTTAGGGATTAAGCACGCGCTGTACCCAGGGCTCGGTTTCTACTGACCGCACCCAAAATCGGTATATCATGATAACCTACGTTACTTCATCAAGCAATGCAAAGGGGTCCACATGTTCAACTTAGAACTATGGATAACTGTAAGGGTCCACTTATCCGTTTCGGGATTATGGATAACTGTAGGGGTCCACTTATCCGTTTCGGGATTATGGATAACTGTAATCACTTCACTTATTACAAAACTTCACTTTAAAGAGCTTTTATAAAACAAAGCTTAACTTTACAAACTTTACTTGATCACTTTTTAAAAGATACACATCTCACTTGGACACCAAGGTTACAAAATCAATCATACACATGATAACCCTATTGAACAATAACAATATCAATAGAGTGGATAACAAAAGACGGAACAATTCGCAGAACAGAATAGTTATTCAAAGACTATCTAGCCACACAGATAGTTTACTTTATAAAAATAGAGATTGGGAATCCTAACAAAGGATTAAGAATCAATACACAACTAAGAGCGTAATCCCTTACCTTAGCTTCGCGTTTTACTAGCTCACTTACTCCGCTTGTACTATCTACAAACAAGTAGTAATATACTCTTAGACAAAAGTAACGTCGTTATGCTTCCCGTCCCCAAAATACTATTTTCACTTTCCGTCCCAAAAGTACTATTTTACTTTCTAAATAGTTGAACACAACACACACTAAATCCACTATCAAACGCACACACACGCAAAGACTCACCCATACTGCCTTTATATATTCACACAAACACACACACTAACACACCTTCAAAACACACACAAACACACGCACACACACACACACACACACACACACACACACACTGTAACCTGAAACTCACACACAGATTCACACACACACACACGCACACACTGTTTCCACACACACACACCCGCACAAATCACCCACCGATATTCCATCATCAAGTTTTTAAGTTGATTTTTAGATTAAAATTCAAAACCCAAATCAAAATCTAACCCTAGTTCATCATCTTGAATTTAGGGTTTCTCATTGAATCACTAGGAAGAAGACTAGAAGAATTAGATTTTTTTACCTTAATCGAGTCCCTCGTTTCTTCTCTTCTCCCCCACCCGATCTTCTCCCTTTCTCGGTCTCTCTTCCCCTCTGCGTGCGGCGCCCCCTCCCCAATCTCCCGTTCTCTGATTTTGTTTTGTGATAAAAAAAAAACTAAAAGCTAGGGGTTTTGGGGAGTATTTATACTCAAAGGGTTTTAAATTACCTAATTTTAAAAGGATTTCCTTTTCTCTTAATTGTTGAGTTGGGCTTATCTATTCTGACCCAATAACTCAACCCAAATTTCTATTCATGGTTCGGCCCAATAAATAATTTGAGAGTTTCAAAATTAGAATAATATGGGAAGTTTCGGGTTATTACATTCTTACCCCCTTAAAAGAGTTTGGTCCTCCAAACTAGACGTACCTTAACCTTCAAAAAAGCGGGATACATATCACACATTTCACTTTCGAGCTCCCACGTGGCTTCCCTTTCAGTGTGATTGCTCCACTGCACTTTCACATACGGAATTACCCGCTTCCGCAACACTTGATCTTTACGATCCACGATTTTCATTGGTTTTTCGTCATAACTCAAGTCTTCACGAAAACGTAATTGTATGTACTCGATGACGTGGCTCTGGTCAGCTACATACTTCTTCAACATCGATACGTGAAACACATTGTGCACACCGGCCAATACAGGAGGCAAAGCCAACCTATAGGCTACTGCTCCTATTCGTTCTAGGACTTCGAACGGTCCCACATATCTAGGACTTAACTTTCCACGAATCCCAAAACGCATGACTCCTTTTGTCGGTGAGATCTTCAAGAATACGTGATCCCCTACTTGGAACTCCAGATCGCGTCTTCGATTATCCGCATACGATTTCTGCCTACTCTGCGCAGTTAATAACCATTTGCGAATCTGACAAACTTTATCCGCCATCACTTGAACAATTTCGGGTCCCGTTAACTTCCTTTCATCTACTTCATCCCAATACGCAGGCGATCTACATTTCCGTCCATACCAGGCTTTATACGGCGCCATTCTAATACTAGAGTGGTAACTGTTGTTGTAGGCAAACTCTACTAGCGGTAGGTGATCATCCCACGCTCCTTGCCAATTTAACGACGTTGCTCTCAAAAGATCTTTAAGCGTTTGAATCGTCCTTTCTGACTGGCCATCTGTCTGAGGATGGAACGCTGTACTCATTGTCAACTCTGTCCCCAATGCTTCCTGTAAACTCTTCCAGAAGTTTGAGGTGAATCTTGCGTCACGATCCGACACTATAGAGACCGGTATTCCATGTAGCCTCACGATCTCGTCTACATACACCTTAGCTAACTTGTCCAACGAATCAGTCACCTTGCTTGCTAGAAAAGTGAGCCGATTTAGTGAGCCTATCCACTATGACCCAAATTGCATTATGACCCTTCAACGTCATAGGAAGTCCAATCACCAAGTCCATAGTAATGTGCTCCCACCTCCACTCTAGAATAGGTAGCGATTGCAATAACCCCGCGGGTTCCCAGTGTTCACTTTTCACTTGCTGACATACTAAACACTTGAACACGAATTCTGCTATCTCACTCATCATATTATTCCACCAAAAGGATTCCTTTAAGTCTCTGTACATCTTAGTACTCCCAGGATGAATCAAAAACCTTGAAAAGTGAGCTTCTTCAAGGATTTCCCTCTTAATACTTCCATACTTAGGCACCCAAATCCTCGATTGACACCTCATAATCCCGTCATCACCAATACGGAAATCTACCATTCCCTTCTTACCGATAACTTTGTGGATTGCTTCTAACTCGTCATCCACATTCTGAGCCTCCTTGATTCTCACCAATAATGTTGGTTGAACACTCATCTGAGCCAAGTAACCTTTAACTCTAACTTCCAACTTTACTATTTCACTATCTCTCAATTCACTTACCCCCTTAGAAGTCATAGTCGCTAATGTCCCATGGTTCTTTCTACTTAACGCATCTGCCACTTTATTGGCTTTTCCAGGATGATACAGAATCTTGCAATCATAATCCTTAAGTAGCTCGAGTCATCTTCTCTGCCTCATATTCAACTCCTTCTGAGTGAAAATATACTTAAGACTTTTATGGTCGGTGTAAATTTCACATGGTACCCCATACAAATAGTGTCTCCAAATCTTCAATGCAAACACCACGGCCGCTAACTCCAAATCGTGGGTAGAATAATTTTTCTCGTGGTTCTTGAGTTGTCTAGACGCATAAGCCACCACTTTGTCATTTTGCATCAACACACAACCCAAACTTTTCAATGAAGCATCACTATAAATCACAAAGCCATCACTGTTTGTCGGTAACGTAAGAACATGCGCAGACACCAATCGCCCTTTCAATTCTTGAAAACTCCTCTCACAATCGTCTGACCACACAAATCTTGTCCCTTTTATGGTTAACTTGGTCAATGGTAGGGATAACTTTGAAAACCCTTCTACGAACCTACGGTAGTATCCTGCTAAACCAAAAAGCTCCTTATTTCACTGACAGAAGTTGGTCTCTCACAATTAACTATAGCCTCAACCTTTGCAGGGTCAACTGCTACCCCATTCTTAGACACCACATGTCCCAAGAACGCTACTTCCTCAACCAGAATTCACACTTCTTAAACTTGGCATACAACCTTTGTTCCCTCAAAATCTGTAATACTAATTTCAAATGCTCTTCATGCTCCTTTTTGACTTCGAATACACCAAGATTTCATCGATGAATACTATTACACACTTGTTTAAGTACTCTTGAAATACTCTATTCATAAGCTCCATAAACACAGCAGGCGCATTCGTCAACCCAAAACGGCATCACCAGGACTCATAGTGCCCATACCTTGTCCTAAAAGCCGTTTTTGCCACATCTTCCTTTTTCACCCTTAACTGATGGTATCCAGAACGCAGGTCAATCTTAGAGAAATAACATGCACCCTGGAGTTGGTCAAACAAATCATCAATTCTTGGCAACAGATACTTATTCTTAATCGTCGCACGGTTTAACTCTCGGTAGTCGATACATAACCTCATCGACCCATCCTTCTTCTTTACGAATAATACCGGTGCACCCCATGGTGATGCACTCGGCCTAATCAGACCCTTTTCCAATAACTCTTGTAACTGTTCCTTTAACTTCTTAAGTTCCGCGGAGCCATTCTATAAGGTGCCCTCGAAATTGGTGCAGTCTCTGGTGCTAGATCTATTGAAAACTCTACTTCTCATTCTGGCGGTATTCCTGGCAAATCCTCAGGGAAAACATCTTTGAAATCCCTTACTACGGAGAGGGATTCTATGGTCACTTCTTTCTTGTTTGTCTCACCAACATACGCAAGAAATCCCTCACAACCTTTCCTTAAAAGTTTACGAGCCTTCATTACGGAAATCAGACCCGTTCGGACTCTTGGTTTCGACCCTTGAAAACAGAATCTTTCTCCGGATGGTAATTCAAATTTCACTTCCTTTCTAAAGCAATCTACTTTGGCATGATACGCAGCCAACCAGTCCATACCTAAGATGATGTCAAAGTCACTGAGATCCAGACATATAAGATCAACCTCAAGTTCTCTACCGCCTATCTTTAGAGGACAACTCTGAAACACTGAAGTAACTGGGATCGACTCTTTAATCGGGGTATCAATTATCAAGGGTACTTCTAACGTTTTAGGAATCAGTTTCAACTGTTTTGCCAACTTGGAACTAATCACCGGATGGGTGGCACCAGGATCAATCAAAGCGTATACATTGCGCGAATAGATTTGAAACGAACCTGCCACCAAGTCATTCGTGGCTTTAGCATCCCTAGTGAACATATGTCCCTGTCCCCCAACCTTACTTTTGTAGTCATTTCTCTAGACTAATTTACTAATCGTTGGTCGATCCACTAGACCCTTATTATTTTCACCGGTCATTCCAATAGACCATTTTCGCTTTCGTTGGTCGCTTCACTTGACCACTATTGTTCACAGTTGGTTGCCCCACTAACTAATTAATACTCATGGTATTTTCACTCGAACCATGCTTTCTTGCTTTGGGTTAACTCACATGCTAACAATACTCATTTTTTACACATATAAGTCGTCTCAATAGACTAATCATTCAATTAAGGTCAAACACTAGACCTATGGTCGTTTCAATAAACAATCCCACTTTCATCAGTCAACTTACTATACTCCTTGGTCACCTCTTTAGACCTTAACATTTCCCATAGGTCATTCAATAGACCATCACTTAGTTTCATTAGTCGACTTTGCTGGACTCTTTAGGGTTTCATTAAACCATAACTATTCACTTTGATCATTTCAAAAGACTATTACTTCCTTTGTAAGTCGTTTCACTTGACTTAGTCATATATCACAGTCATTTCACTAGACCGTTATCACTCATTAGTCGTTTCAACAGACTATAATTTCTTCACTTACATATTCAACATCAGTCTTACTTTAGACCTTTCACTGAATCGGCCTTACTTTAAGCCTTTAACCCTACTTAGCCGTTTTACTAGACGGATTTCATACTTTTATAGGCCGTCCCCACTGGACTAACTACTATAATTAAACGCATTCACTAAATTTATTCAAACATAAATTAATAAAATTTTCACATGATTAGAAATAATCAACTTTGAACTAACTTTTATTCTTTTAACTGAAATCGAAACTAAAAACAATAACTAAGTTCTTTACTAATAGAACTAACAGAATACTAAACTTCTAAGAAAATTACTAATAACTGACTATTTCCCTCATAACTCATGGGTTACATTCTTTCTAGGTCTACCCCTAGGCCTTCCAGTTAGCACATAAGCTTTCCTTGAGCCTCTTGGCCTCCCTCTTGGCCTATGAACTGGTACTTCTTCCAGTTCTTAACCATATTCAATTACAATCGGATTGGCTTCATTGCCTTCAAGGTTGATAACTACTTCCTTGATTTCATCATCAGCTACCAATTCTTCCTCATTTGGTGCTTCATTACTTATGAGTGTGTTCGGGGTAAGCTCTCTAGCCTTTCTTTCTTGAACTCTTTCAGTTCTTAATACAATTGATAGGCCTCTTCTCTGACCTCAGGGTAGTACCTCTCATTCTGACTCATAGTCTCTTTCACTTCTTTAACTCTTTGCTAGCATCTAAGCAAGCATTCCTATCTCGCATCTATTTTCCCAATGCAAGACTCACCTTGGCCTTTTCAGCTTTTAATTATCCTTTCAACTTCAGGATTTTGAGTGTATACCTCTAGATCACTCTTTGCTTAATCGTTCTATACTTCAAGTTCATCTTCGAGTTTCGTCTATGTCCGTCCATGACCTCGATTAAGTCATAACCACTATCAGTGTCATATAACTTAAAGATATAGGATCAAAATCATTATTTGCATAAGCAACTTAAAAGGTTAGTGTTCTAGTGTAACCCTTCAAGTTACACTTCCCAAGTGTTCACCTATATTCCTCTATATTCCTTGAGGAATCCTATCTTAGGTTCTTTCCTAAAATAGTAAGTTTCTATGAAAGGAAAGTTTCCTGACTTAGAAAGTTTCCCAAAATGGTAAGTTTCCCTAAATAGTAGTTTTCTCATTAAGTGCTTCCCAAAGTACTTTGTTCTTATCAGAGTTCTAAAGCCCACAATTGTTAAGTACTACTTCTTCCAATAGTTTAACTTCATAACCTCTAAGTCTGAGTCTCCCAAGTAATCCTAAACCGGGGCTCTGATACCAACTGTAACACCCCAACTTTTCATAACTAATAATTAATAACTTAACTTGACAAATTCCCAAAATCAGAATGCCCAACGGTTACAATTAACCACAATTCAAACATTAACCAACATTTAAACTCTAACGGCTAGTACAGATCACTAGCTCAAACGATAACTAACAGAAAATAAAGTCTAAAACTTAACCGTAACAGAAACATAACCACTAACTAACTTTATTAAAACGGCAACTTCTACGCAGCCGAACCTTGTAAGTCTTGAACTGCTTACTTATAACCTGGAGAGAAATAAAATGAAAGGAATGAGCGAACAATGCTCAGCAAGTTCATACGGAATCCCCTCGGGTACTAAGAGGAGATAACCGAAAAGAACGATAACAAGAATTCACAACGAAAGGATAACTCAATGATCAAACAAACTCTCAGTTTGAAAACATTTAACTTGATGAAAACAATTCATTTCTTGAAAACACGTGGCTTCAGAGATAGTTTCCAAAACACAACATTTTCCACAAAACTTTACTTTTCTTTACTTTACTTTACTTCATTTAGGGATTAAGCACGCGTTGTACCCAGGGCTCGGGTTTCTACTGACCGCACCCAAAATCGGTATATCATGATAACCTACGTTACTTCATCAAGCAACGCAAAGGGGTCCACATGTTCAACTTAGAACTATGGATAACTGTAAGGGTCCACTTATCCGTTTCGGGATTATGGATAACTGTAGGGGTCCACTTATCCGTTTCGGGATTATGGATAACTGTAATCACTTCACTTATTACAAAACTTCACTTTAAAGAGCTTTTACAAAACAAAGCTTAACTTTACAAACTTTACTTGATCACTTTTTAAAAGATACACATCTCACTTGGACACCAAGGTTACAAAATCAATCATACACATGATAACCTATTGAACAATAACAATATCAATAGAGTGGATAACAAAAGACGGAACAATTCGCAGAACGGAATAGTTATTCAAAGACTATCTAGCCACACAGATAGTTTACTTTTATAAAAACAGAGATTGGGAATCCTAACAAAGGATTAAGAATCAATACACAACTAAGAGCGTAATCCCTTACCTTAGCTTCGCGTTTTACTAGCTCACTTACTCCGCTTGTACTATCTACAAACAAGTAGTAATATACTCTTAGACAAAAGTAACGTCGTTATGCTTCCCGTCCCCAAAATACTATTTTCACTTTCCGTCTCAAAAGTACTATTTTACTTTCTAAATAGTTGAACACAACACACACTAAATCCACTATCAAACGCACACACACGCAAAGACTCACCCATACTGCCTTTATATATTCACACAAACACACACACTAACACACCTTCAAAACACACACAAACACACGCACACACACCACACACACACACACACACACACAACTGTAACCTGAAACTCACACACAGATTCACACACACACACACGCACACACTGTTTCCACACACACACACCCGCACAAATCACCCACCGATATTCCATCATCAAGTTTTTAAGTTGATTTTTAGATTAAAATTCAAAACCCAAATCAAAATCTAACCCTAGTTCATCATCTTGAATTTAGGGTTTCTCAATTGAATCACTAGGAAGAAGACTAGAAGAATTAGATTTTTTTACCTTAATCGAGTCCCTCGTTTCTTCTCTTCCCCCACCCGATCTTCTCCCTTTCTCGGTCTCTCTTCCCCTCTGCGTGCGGCGCCCCCTCCCCAATCTCCCGTTCTCTGATTTTGTTTTGTGATAAAAAAAAAACTAAAAGCTAGGGTTTTGGGGAGTATTTATACTCAAAGGGTTTTAAATTACCTAATTTTAAAAGGATTTCCTTTTCTCTTATTGTTGAGTTGGGCTTATCTATTCTGACCCAATAACTCAACCTAAATTTCTATTCATGGTTCGGCCCAATAAATAATTTGAGAGTTTCAAAATTAGATAATATGGGAAGTTTCGGGTTATTACAGTAAGTTACCATCAGTTCTAAATATCCAATTTTCTCATGTGTATTTGAAGATTGTATAACTAAACCTCATGTGTAGGTCAAGATTGGATTTTTAATTAAAGATTGGATTTTTGTTTAAGATGGGATTATTAATTCAAGATGGATTTTAATTTTGATTTTGATCACAATACAAAACAAAACAAAACATTAAGAACTTACTTCATAGAAGCTTGGATCATTGAAAATTGGAGAATGTTGATGTGGAGGAGAATTTGGTGAGATTCCTTCTTCTTCATCATGCACAAATTCTATCATATCAAGGTCAATACGCTCATAAGAACTTGTTGAGGGATTTTGTGAGGAATTCATGCTATGATCATTGGAACTTGGAGAATGTTGGGGAGATATTTGTGAGGAATCCATGCTATGAACTTAGAGATTGATTTCTTGAATAATAATGGGGGTTTCTGTTCAGAATGGGTGTGTTTCAGTAGGGTTTTCACATTAAATATAATGCAGGTCGTCGTTTGAAGGTTTAAATGTAATTTAATCGTCTCGTGTACTATAACACGAGATGTCTCGTTACATCTCGTGTGCTATTACACGAGATGTAACGAGACATCTCGTGTTATAGTACACGAGATGTCTAGACCCTAAACATTAATCCCTAAACCCTAACCAGATGTTGTGAAAATGGTATACGGATACCTATTTAATTTTTTTTTTCTACATTCTAAATGACATTTAAAGTGTTGTTCATTAGTATGACTTTCCTCAAAATCCAAATGGAAATTGAGATAGAAATTTGTGCCATTTGTGCCATTTTTTAGGGTTTTAAGGAATATGACCCGATGTTGTGAAAATGGTATACGGATACCTATTTAATTTTTTATATTTTTTTCTACATTCTAAATGACATTTAAAGTGTTGTTCATTAGTATGACTTTCCTCAAAATCCAAATGGAAATTGAGTTAGAAATTTGTGCCATTTGTGCCATTTTTTTAGGTTTTAAGGAATATGACCCGATGTTGTGAAAATGGTATACGGATACCTATTTAAATTTTTTTTTATTTTTTTCTACATTCTAAATGACATTTAAAGTGTTGTTCATTAGTATGACTTTCCTCAAAATCCAAATGGAAATTGAGTTAGAAATTTGTGCCATTTGTGCCATTTTTTAGGGTTTAAGGAATATGACCCGATGTTGTTAAAATCGTATACGGATACCTATTTAATTTTTTTTTATACATTCTAATGACATTTAAAGTGTTGTTCATTAGTATGACTTTCCTCAAAATTCAAATGGAAATTGAGTTAGAAATTTGTGCCATTTTTTAGGGTTTTAAGGAATATGACCCGATGTTGTGAAAATGGTATACGGATACCTATTTAATTTTTTTTATTTTTTTCTACATTCTAAATGATATTTAAAGTGTGTTAATTAGTATGACTTTCCTCAAAATCCAAATGGAAATTGAGTTAGAAATTTGTGCCATTTGTGCCATTTTTTAGGGTTTTAAGGAATATGACGATGTTGTGAAAATGGTATACGGATACCTATTTAATTTTTTTTTAAATTTTTTTCTACATTCTAAATGACATTTAAAGTGTTGTTCATTAGTATGACTTCACTCAAAATCCAAATGGAAATTGAGTTAGAAATTTTTAACATTTTTAGGTTTTAAGGAATATAAATCCAACTAATCAGTAATACATAATCCAAATAAATCCAAGTAATACAAAAATCCATAATAATCAGTAATACAAAACTCCATAATCAGTAACTCTCCTAAATAAAACCTCCTAAATCTCGTGGGCCCGTGTAAGACCAGCTCTGACGTCCTCGGGGACCCTGGCATCCGTCAAATATGGAAGTATGATAGCTCGTGCCTCTGGAACCCCAGGTTGCGGTGGAACATCAAGTGGGGGCGGTGGGGAGGTGGAATGTCAACGGGGGGATCGTGTATCGGATTAGATATCCTAACATGACTCCTAGCCAGAAACCACTCCATATAATCATCAGTCACGAGAGAAGATGTGGTCACTAGTGGCCCCACGGCGAACGGGCCTGAACTCATCCATGCGTGCTCCACCCACGCGTCCCAAACATAATTGTGGTCACCGTAGTCCTTCTGGTACCCCTTCTGACCTTTGCCAAAATGCATATCGTGGGAACCAGGCGGGGTTTGTCCAGGGATCCTCTGCTGGTGCCCGAACTGCCTACTAACACGCTCAGACATGTACGCCTCAGTGATGTCACAAAATCGTATAACCCCTGTGAAGTATGAAACCGGCAGAATCGCGTCCGCTCCGGTACCATAAGGAGTCAAAGAACCTGTGAGTAGACTTTGTTAGGTAAAGTGTACATAATAACGGAGGGAGTGTAACAATTTGAAACAGTTTTAATATGAATAACTCACCCTCTCAACATGCATCCTGTCAAGAGTGCGGCGATACTGCACTAGATGGTCTAATGCCCTCCCAGCTGTATCAGTACGAGACCATCTACAGGCGAACACATGAACTTCCTCTATGCCGCCACCGGGTCACTCTGAATCTGCCATGATGGTGGCTCCTCCTCACCCGCATCCTCCTCTCCTCCTCCGTCCTGCCCTCTAGCCACATTCGAACCCCCCCGCCTCCTCCCATGCCTCAAAGGTCTAACATCTATCTCCTCCTCCTCCTCCTCCTCCTCCCCTCCTCCTCCTCATCCTCATCCTCCACCTCATCCTCATCCTGCCCCTCCCCTCCTGCTCGCCATCCTCACTATCCCTCTCCTCCTCCTCCCCATCCTCACTATCCCCCTCCTCCTCCCCATCATCACTATCCCCCTCGTCCTCCTCCCCATCCTCACTATCCCCCTCGTCCTCCTCCTCACTATCCCCTCCCTCCTCCTCCTCCTCAACATCATCAGATGCTACCGCCTCCTTCTGCCTTCTCTTGCTCCGCATTTCTTTTCTCTGCAGATGCGTTGCAGCCTTCCTCTTTATATTAGACGCGGTCATACGTTCACGTGGCTACAAAAAAAAAAATAACAAACAATAAATAAGCTTTTACTACACTGAGACACGTCTCGTGTTGTTCAACACGAGACACATCTCAACACGAGATGTGTCTCGCGTTGTCCCACACGAGATGTGTCTCGTGTTGAACAACACGATAAAATACTCGATTGAGTTCAGAAGCCATTAAACCCTCAGTTCATACAAAAATGATTGAATCAATTTGATATAATCAAACAAAAATTATACATTGGGAATTTGGTGAGTGTAAAAATTAGGTTAAAATAACATTTTAATTTACATTACCTTTTTTACAGGAACGGTGCTAGATGAAGCTCCGGCGGCGGCGATGGCAGTGGCGTAGAGGCGGCGGCGCCGGCAGGAACCTTGGGAATTTTTACTCTCGCCATTGTCGTCGTGTGGTGGTGGTGCGCGGCTCGTCTTCTTCGTCGTCGGTAGAGATGTCGTTTAGGAGAGATAGACTGGAAAGAGGGGAGAGGGAACGATTGAAATCAAAAAATCAAATTAAGTATATAAAGGGGTATTTGGGTAATTTACTTGGTTCCCTGTATTTTACCTTCCCTATATATAACTATAACCGTTAACGACAGTTAACAATGAGCAGTAATTTAGATTGGTTTTAGTTGTTAACTTTGAGTCTGACTTTTCTTTCAATAAAAAACTTGACTCGACTTTAATCAATACTCCGTAATTTACATTAGTTTTAACTATCTTTATAAAAAGAGCAATGCTAGGGGCACAAAATAAGGGTACAAAATCATGCTCACATATGAGGTGGCGATATTTTATTGGTTGCATCGATAATGCACCCGCCACACTCTAATTAAAAGCACCAATAAAATCATTACATTAAGATTTTGTGAGCAAAATTTGTTACTTTTTTGTGCCCCTAGTATTATTCTTATAAAAATTTAAAAAGTAGTGATACAGGACAAATGATACGGGTCGGGGATCCGAACAAACGTACCATATCAGTATTTTCCCGCCAAGAAGCAAACACCAACATCGCACTCTTCCCGCCAAAATAAACAAAAAAATAAAGACCACTTAGGTCAAAATCACTAGCAATCCAAACCCATTTCGGTCTCCCGCTCTCGTCGTCTGCTTTCTCCCTGCATAGTTTCGTCCTGCGTCGGAGCAAATTAGATCAAGAAATCAGAAATGGATATCAGCGAAGAAGTTAGGGCTGACAACAAGAAGAAATTCATCAACTGTTTCCCTCCTGATGTACGTAAATCCCCCCCCCCCCCCAATCTACTGCAGGACGCGTTCATTCTTCATTGTTCGCTTTTTTTTTTTTTTTTTTTTTTTGATTTTGTTTAATTTAATTTCCTTGCATCATTTTCAGAACAATAATCTCGATGACGACATCAGAAACATGATCAATCACAAGCGCCGCCGCTTCATCTTCAATCTTTCCCACCTTTTCAATTCCCCCGAACCCGACGCTCCCGACTTAGCTCGGAGGTTAGTTCATCTTTTATCAGTAATTTCTCTCTCTAATTTCTGTTTTTTTTGGGATTAATTTCCCTGAATTTGTGTGTTTTTCGATTGGAAAACCAGGCTTCTTCGTAATCCGAGCGAGTACATTCAATCGCTGTGTGATTTCATCACCGATTGTACTCGAAGAATGGATCCAAAGTACTTGAAGGAAGGAGAGCAAATCCTCGTTGGTTTCGAGGGCCCTTTTGTTTCTCGCAGGGTTACTCCCAGAGATCTTCTCTCTGCCTTTATTGGTTCCATGGTCTGCGTTGAGGGCATTATTACCAAATGTAAATCCATTTCTCTCATTTGCTCATTAGATTTAAAATCGTGTTTAAATCTTTTTACTATAGAGCTGTACTAATATGAATTAGCTAACTAGAAAGCCATGATTTACCGAATACTGAAATTACAGAATGGATTGAAGTGTTCTGAAAGGGGAAAATTTTGTGCTTAAAGAGACTTGAATGCTTGACTATTCTTGAAACCATGTTTTCTAGCTGCTTCAATACATTGTTACACACAAAGCAGATATGTTTAAAAAGGATTGTTAACACCCGACCTAATAATGCTTCTACCCTGATGGATTCACATTAGTTTGTTGTTTCTTTGTTCGTTGATCTTGCTATTGTTGTTTCTTTGTTCTTTGGTCTTGCTATTATTTGTCCTATTTGACTTTTATTGTCAACTTGATTCAACGTTGACCATATATTTGTGGAAATTTATTTTTCTTCGTGAAATTTTAAAAATGTTGTTGATGGTACTACTAATGGTGCATCAATAAGAACTTGTAAAATTTTAGGAGGATAATTGGATTTTCATATTCTGATCAAAGTTCATTTGAGTTGAACATGATAGTCAAAGTAGGGCAGTGTTTTTGGGACTGGGAGTATTTATCGTCCATCTGAGGGTAATAGTATATATTTTGAATATTTAGGCATTACTTCACATGGTAACTTTAGCAAGCAACTTTTACTTTTGTTCACACATCTAATATACTTTTACATCATTCAAGGTTCTCTGGTCAGACCAAAAGTTGTCAAAAGTGTCCACTTTTGCCCTACAACTAAGGCGTTCACTCATCGAGAATATCGAGATATTACTTCCACTATGGGTTTGCCCACAGGGTCTGTCTATCCAACCCGGGTAATTGAAAGCTCTCAAAATATCTTCAGTTTGTCACTTACGACTAAAAGAATGTCTCTCAAGAGCTGAGTATGTTTCAGGATGACAACGGGAACTTATTAGTTACTGAGTACGGATTGTGCAAATATAAAGATCATCAAACGTTGTCAATGCAAGAAGTGCCAGAGAATTCTGCTCCTGGTCAACTTCCGAGAACTGTTGATGTCATTGCGGAGGATGACCTAGTGGATTCTTGCAAGCCTGGAGACCGTGTTGCAATTGTTGGTATATACAAAGCACTTCCAGGGAAGAACAAGGGCGGTGTGAATGGAGTTTTCAGGTTATTTTAGTTACTTTTACTATCTGCACTTTAAATTTGTTGTCTCCTTATACTACCATGGTCCTACTCAAATCTAATCGGCTTACCTTACTATGCAGGACTGTCCTCATTGCCAACAATGTCTCTTTACTTAATAAAGAGGCAAATGCCCCGATTTACACTCCTGAAGACATAAGCAATATTAAGAAGATATCTGAGAGAGAAGATACATTTGACCTGCTTTCTAGTTCTCTTGCACCATCCATATATGGGCACGCATGGATTAAAAAAGCAGTGCTTCTGTTGATGCTTGGTGGAACTGAGAAGAACCTCAAAAATGGAACCCACTTGCGAGGGTAAGATATCAACCTCCTGGAATTGGCTTATTCATAAAAAATAATGCGTTGAACATAGTAATTCAACTTCAATTCACTTTGTTGACTTTTTTCTGTTCAGTTGGTTTTATTTATACAGTATATTATCTGAACACCCTCTCATAGAGGTTTTACTTTTGATGATTACTCTTGCTACGGTCTGCAGTGATATAAACATGATGATGGTTGGCGATCCTTCTGTTGCCAAGTCGCAGCTGCTTAGAGCAATTATGAATATTGCGCCTTTGGCCATATCAACACTGGTCGTGGTTCTTCTGGCGTTGGATTGACAGCTGCAGTTACTACCGATCAGGATACAGGTACTGTGTGCAGATGGATGGTCTTTCTCATACTCCCTCCGCCCCACCTCAAATTTCAAAATTGCCATTTTTGGTGTCCTATTAGAAACTGTAAAATCCAAAAATGAAAACATTTTTTTTAAATCCATGGGGCCCACTTGTCATACACCCGTCAACCCACTTACTATTCCCTACCGACTAATAATTGCTACTCCACTATCCATACTCACAACACCTTAATAATATATACTTCTCCTTAATTCCCGTGGACAGTTGTTTTGCAATTTGAGGTGGGATGGAGGGATTATTGAATTATTATTATTGTTTCTGAACTATTTTGTATTCATATCCTTAGGAGAAAGAAGGCTGGAAGCTGGTGCAATGGTTCTTGCTGACAGGGGTGTTATCTGTATTGATGAGTTTGACAAGATGAATGATCAAGATCGTGTGGCTATACATGAAGTTATGGAGCAGCAGACAGTAACCATTGCAAAAGCTGGTATCCATGCATCATTGAATGCTCGCTGCAGTGTAGTGGCAGCTGCTAATCCTATTTATGGAACTGTAAGTTGTTTATTCCAGAGTCTTTGTATTCATTTTTTTACTTTCTTCAGCTCATTGATTCTTATGTTGGGTTTCTTGGTATCCAGTATGATCGTTCACTAACGCCAACAAAGAATATTGGACTTCCGGACTCCTTACTTTCTCGTTTTGATTTACTGTTTATTGTATTGGACCAAATGGATCCTGGCATTGATCGACAAATCTCTGATCATGTCTTGCGTATGCATCGCTTTCGCTCTGCTGTAGATGGAGGTAAGCTGGGGCGTTTTTGATCATGTGTTATGGTTTCTTACGTTCTATTTAAAATTTCTCTAACGGAAGCGATTTGTTGTTCCTTTAGGAGGGAATGCTAGTTCATTGTACGGAAGGGAGGATGAAGCTGACGCAGGTGCTTCCGTCTTTGTCGAGTATGATCGCATGCTACATGGACCTAAAAAGAATAGAGGTCGGAAACGTGATACATTGACCATCAAGTTTCTTAAGAAGTACATTCATTATGCTAAGCATAGAATTCAGCCAAACCTTACAGACGAGGTGCGTTACACGTGTTTAGCCATTTTCTGGTGAATTTTGTTATTTGTTTAAGTGAAACTCTTAAGAGCCTTTCACATTTTTGGTTCCTTTCTCTATGCCATGTATGATGTAATGTAATGTTTCTCAAGATATTATCCTACTGGGGGATTTGATTTTAGTGGCTGACCAAAAGTGATCTTGGACATTTTTATTCGCAGGCCTCTGATCAAATTGCTACGGCATATGCTGAGCTAAGAAATGCCAGTTCAAATGCAAAAGTACGTATTAGCAGTCAACATAACACCATATCAATTAAAATGCTATAGTATTTGTCGGAATCATTTATCATGGATTTTTTTGTAGACTGGAGGAGGAACACTTCCAATCACTGCCAGAACCTTGGAAACTATTATAAGACTCTCTACTGCACATGCCAAGCTGAAGTTGAGCAGACAGGTATCTCGCTTGTGCCTCTCCCCCCTCTCTCTCTCACACACACACACACACACACAATATATATATAATATATATATATATATATAGCAAGTATGGCCTTGGATTTACCTTACACGACATCATTTAATTCTGAATCCGTCTCTTTTATACTTATGGTTTTAAAAAACTGAGCAATACTTCCTACGACAGTAAGATGAAAATGAGAATACCTACAATGTATGTATGGATGTATACATGTGTTTGTATCTATGTATGTATTATGGCCTCTGATTCAGCTTGCACCTGTATTTTTGTTTGGAAAAGGATAAGGACCCAATTGTTTTTACCTATCATTCATTCCAATCTCTGTGGCAAAACATATGATTTGTTATATTGTTGCCTACATGTTAGTGATGTCAGATTTAATCTATTACATGCCTTGCATATCTGACAAAATTTTGAGATCGTTAATTCTTCATGGCATTTATTTGTTTGTATTGTTTGCTGTGGGGTTATGGTAACATAATAGACGTGCATTATTTGCGGCGTAGGTTTTGAAGTCTGACGTAGAAGCTGCTCTTAAAGTTTTAAACTTTGCCATCTACCACAAGGAGCTGACTGAGATGGACGAGCGTGAGCATGAACTGGAGAGGGAGAGGAAACTGGAGAAGAAGCGGAAAGCTGAGAATGACCGTGACAACATTAATAGAGGGTGAGTGAGAATTGCTAAGTTACTTTTTCATACATACTAGTAATATTTTTTCATTTAAGAACTTGACTTGGCCTCTGATTCTCATAGTCAAATAGTATGCAGAGGCCACAGTTTCCATCTTTGTGCAAGCATATGCCAATAGTTTCAGATGGCTTCTTACAAATGATGACAACTATATTGTTGACCAGGAATTTATTAGGATGGTTAAACTGAGGGACCTGGAATATGCTTATTTTCACCAAAGTCCCAAACCTACCACTATCTAGGAATATGAATGCAGTGGATATTATATGTAGTTTTTTGCCATTGTTAGAAATTAACAGTCTAGCGGTAGAGTTAAAGGTCTAGTCTGAGACTTTCAATGATGTATTAACCTTCATGGGCAAAATCTTGACGAACCCATTCATCTGCATATGGTAGTAACCCTACCGAGGCTGGCTCAAGAAACAGATGTTAGTTGTCCCATCTTCACAATTCACAAACACAATTGAAAATATCCTTCTCTTTTTCTATTGCTGGCATGGCCATTCATCATTCTTGTCCATTTGTCTTTATATTAATGACCTCAAATCTTTATAAAGTCCTTTGACATGTTTTACTTGTCTTTTCTTACTTCTTTCTCAAGTTCAACTGAAGCAATGGAAGTAGATGATCCTCCCGTTGCTCAGCCTGATATACTGTCTCCAGAGAGGTATGTTCTGTTACCCGAGCCACTTTGGTAGCTCAAGCTTTTGTTAATTTTGATTCTCTAGTACCCCCTCCGTCCCAAAATGAATGTCCAGAAAAAAATCAAATTTGGTCTTGATCACTTTTTGGACATTCATTTTGGGACGGAGGGAGTAGTATTCTTATGCACTGGAGGATGAAATATCAGAGCAGTATATCCAACATATTGAAGCATTGGATTTGTGCCTCAATGGGTGTTTTTATATATTTCGTTCCATTGGTTTGCATGCAGAATTGCAGCATTTAGGTCAGCCTTTGAGCAGCATCGCCATGAACAGCGATTTGAGCAGATAACTATACCAGAAATCGAACAAGTTGTCAACCGTATGGCAGATCAACCTTACTCTAGGGAAGAGATCAAAATCCTGCTTGAGGTAAACTTGTTTGATGACTTGACAACTGGTCAAATTTCTTCAACTGTATTATTAAGTAAAGTATCAAATTTTTTGTAAATTATTTTTTGCAGAGCTGGCGTGATGAAGGGAGTGTAATGATAGCTGGGGAAGTGGTATATCCAACATATTGAAGCATTATATATGTACCACCATTATTCCAGCCTTCCAATAAGGGTATGAATTGTTCGTCCGTCACCGTTTTTCAAATTATGGCATCACTAGCTTTTGATTTTCTGATTTAACATCCATCTGACGTGTTTTTAGCCTCTGGTTTCAGGTAGGCATATGCACCTGTTGAAAGTAGCTCTGTTTGTACGCGGAAATTAGAGCACACAAGAATTCGCTCTTACCGAGGAAAAGCATATGAAGTATTTAACCATCTTATTTATTAACAGTAGTAGGAGCATCTGAACTTTCTTGATCTCACCAGCTAACTAGGAGGAAGAAGCATTTCTTTAGAGTTCCTGCTGCTCTTTGAATCTTTCTGTATTGGAGTATAAAGTGTGTTTGACTGCAAATCTCTCTCTCTCTCTCTCTCTCTCTAGTTGAGCTTAGTTAAATTGATTCTGACACTCATTTTTAAGTCAATGTACTTCTTGCAATGTTGTATCTCTATGCATTTGTTAAGTTTATAACTTGGGTGAGTATGAGTGTTGCTATATGCACACGTAAACTTTTTAAGTATAGCCATATGTATGCTTGAAATATTTTTTTTTATGGTGTTATTTTTCAAAAACACATAATCTAAAGAAAAACCGGTTTTCTATTTAACAATCAGGAAAAAAAGTGCTTTTATAATGAGCGATGATATTTTTGTAAATATGTGCTAACTTGTTTTAAAAACGTGTAGTGACATTTTTTTGTAAATAACTGACACTTTTTTCAAACCCATGATGACATTTTTATAGACGGACACTTCTTTTAAATCATGCGGTGACATTTCGTAAATAACTGAAACTTATTAACACAACACTATTACCACCAGGATTCTTTAACATTATTGCTAACACTTTTTAACGAGTACATTGACACTCCTTCCGTTCCATTCAAATTGCAAAATTTGCTATTTTGAGTGTCCTACTTAAAATTGCAAAAGACTAAAATGGAAAGTTTATAATAATTTTTAATCAATCAGACTCACTTGTCATACTAACATAAACTAATCCACTGGTATTCCATACCCCACTTTATCTCCCACCCAACTATTTACAATTACAACACATTACCTTTTTAGTTTTTACTTAATCCTGCACATAACTTTAACTTTGCAATTTGAAATGGAATGGATGGAGTACTTACTATTTAAAGATATTTTTGAATTATCTAATTTTAATTGAGACATTTTAAAATATTTTTTTTATTTGTAATGTGACTAACAGGTACTCTCTGTGTCCCGTAACAATTGACACACATTTGTTTTTGCACAAGAATTAAGGAAAGTGTACAGTAGAGCAAGTGTTGTGAGTATGAAAAGTGAAGTAAGAGAAAAAAAGTGGGGTAGAAAATAGTACTCCCTCCGTCCCGGACTAAGTTTTTTAGTTTGACTTTACATGGAGATTAAGAAAAAGTAAATGTTGTGAGTATGAAAAAGTAAGAAAGAGAAAGTAGGAGAGATAAAGTGGGTAAGGAGTTTTTGTTGTGAGAATCACTGGCGGACCTAGGATTTTTTGTAAACGGGGGTAAAAATTGTATAAGGGGCAAAAAAAAAAATAGTGTACTTTTTACTTCACATTTAGGGGGGCAAAGTATACTAAATTGCACTAATACCCCTAATCTTTTTTTTAAAAATTGCACTTGTAAAAAAAGAAAAAAAAAAAGCACCATGTAGGTCCGTCCCTGGTGAGAATGACAAGTGGGTCACATAATCCATTTTAGATAATAAAACAACTAAGAACCTTAGTCTGAGACAAACCAAAAAGGAAAATAAGAACATTAGTCTGGGACAGAGGGAGTAAATTGATTAATGTTGTGACTATAACAGTAAAGTAAGAAAGTAAATTAACGGGAAGAATGGTAAAATTCTTTGCCATTTTTGATAACCTAAAATGGGACTAAGGGATTATCTTTTCAAGTGATGCAACGTGGGCTAAATCAACAGGAGAGTAGTGAGCAACCCAAGCCATTGGGCACTGGACAAAGATGCAGCACTGCAAAATTTCGAAAGAGGTTTCAGTTTCAATTTCAATTTCAATTTCAATTTCAAAGCAAAAACAATATCATGGCCATATCTTCTCTCACTCTTACAAATCGTACCTTCTCTCCCTCCCAATCTTCCCCCTCCTCCTTCCGCCTCAAACCCACATCAGTAATCGCGGTACTCTTTTTCACTTCCCTAACCCACAATTCAAATTTCCCAGAAAAATACATTTCCTTTTTTACAATTGTTTTTTTTTGATTGATTGTTAATGCTAATTGGCATTCCTTTGTTTCTTTATTGGTACAAAGATGATGGCAGGTGGAAGTGAAATTACAGAGGAAGTGGGCAAAAAGAAGAAAATATTTGTAGCTGGTGCAACTGGAAGCACTGGTAAAAGAATTGTGGAGCAGCTTCTTGCCAAGGGTTTTGCTGTCAAGGCTGCTGTTAGGGACATTCAAAAGGCCAAGACTGTCTTTTTACCCAATACCCACCAAGAACATCTTCAGTTTGTTAGTTTTCTCATCAAATTCTATTTTATTTAGATACCCTTATTTGGTTTGTTGATTTGAAAGTTTAGAAACATATTTCTGTACTGATATTGATATTGTGTTAGCCAGAGATTTTGGCAAATGGGGTCAAGATTGTTTAGGAAATAGAAATTGTACTTATCATATAGAATTTGACGCAAAAGTGGGTCATAATTGGCCTAAATTTATACTCCCTTTGTCCCAAAATGAATGTCCGAAATTGCTCAGATCTGAGAATTTCTGAGCAATTTCGGACATTCATTTTGGGACATAAGTAGTATACCAAATGGTGTAGTGTCATATGATCAATTTAGTAGGCTTCTATGGCAGACATATTAACTTAAAGAAACAAGTGGCTTGACATATACATATGATCAAGTAGCCACCCATTCATGCAATATTCACCAACTTTCCAGAAAAGGGCATAAGCCAGTTAAGTTTTGACTGGAAACTTAACACTTCACATTGAGGAGGAGTCATCCTCAACTGAGTTTTTGTTATGTGACTACATGTGAAGTTGTGCAAGTCGCAAGGGGACTGCTCGCTTTGGCCTTGAAGTTAGTTAGTCAGTACACCAACCACTAAGTGAAGAGACAATGCATTCACTCAAAATAATGTCTTAGTATTGTACTTTGATGTTATAAATTCTATCTGATTTGATAGGAATGCCACGCTTAGATAGCAAAGGATTAGGAGAGGAGAAAAGACACTTTTGCCCTTCTATCATTCACCTCATTCCACTTTAGCCCAATAAGTTACAAAGTTTCCCTTTTGCCCAAGTATTTTTAATTGAGTCGGTCTTGTGAAAAACGCGTTTTACATTACACTATGGAAAAACGTGTTTTTCACAATTGCCTTCTCTAATTTATCATGTGCCTGTTATAATATTACAAAGTGCTTGTTGTAATATTACACTTATAAATATTCTAGCTGACACTTTTATACGCTCAAACAAACACTTTTAGAGGTAGTGTTATGATTGTCGGTTGTAGTGTTAAGATTGTCTTTCCTAGTGTTGAAAAGTGCTTCCTGTAGTGTTGAAAAATGCCTCTTACATTCTCAATAAGTGGGTGGTGAGTTTTTGAAAGTTTCAAAACGTATGCCTGCCCTAGTGTAAAAAACTGCCTCCTTTAGTGTCGAAAAGTGTCTGCTGAGTTTTTATAAGTTCCAGTTATTTACAGCAATGCCACCGCACCTTGTAAAAGAGTTCCGCTTATTTACAAAAATGCCACTCCGCATACAAAAAACACGTTTTACACTAAGACGCGTGTCAAACGCGTTTTTCCTGAGATTTCCTGTTTTTAATTTGATTCCATTTCTGCACTTCTGTCATTTTTTGTAACAAATCTCATACAAGATTTAACATCCATCAATTTTGAAACATACTCCTAGTAAAATAACCTCAATATCTGATTGTTGAATACGTAGAAAATATTGTGATGTCCATCACTAATTGAAGATCAATTAAAGATAAACCTGCTCCTGTATTCACAAATTGCCATGCTTGCTATAACAAAAAATTTCTTTTACTATAGCTTCATATTGATTTGGCGAACCAGAATAATCTTCACTAAAACGCACTTTATAGATGCGCCGTATTGATATGCTCTCTCCGTCCCCAAATAAATATCGCAGTTGACTTGTCAACGTTTTTAAGAAAAATGTTTCACTTATTTGTACATTGCATGTAAAATGATAAAATTGCACTAAGACTCCTTCCTATTTTAGAAATGTGACATTTATTTTGGGACAAACCAAAATGGAAAGTGTGACATTTATTTTGGGCATAGGGACTAACACATTTCTAGGCCTGAAACTGGTATCTATACTTTTACAGGTCAAAGCAGACGTAACAGAAGGCTCAATAAAGCTAGCTGAAGTCATCGGTGAAGATTCAGATGCTGTAATATGTGCCACAGGTTTTCGCCGCTCATTAGATTTACTGGCTCCATGGAAGGTTAGTCATCGCTCGTCAGCAGTGTTGCTTTTTAAACCTTTCATGCATGATTATATGCGTAAATTTCTTCTGTGTAGGTAACAGGGACATTTCAGAATGATTTGAAAGTCTTGTAATTTGTAGTAACTTGATTTTGTTGGGTGTTAATCTGTAGTATGATACGTGCTATGTAGTGATATGACATATTTGTACTATGAAACTTCGAAATTTTTTTGGACCTTCATTTTGGGACGAGGTAGTACCTATTTGTAAAATTTGCATGTATCCTTGTTTGTCAAAATATGAATTTCGCTACCCCCCCCCCCACTTTTAAATTTGAAATAGGTTCTTCTTAAAGAAACTCAAATCTGTCAAGTCTCCTCATTTTTATTTCACGCAAGTTATAAGAGAGAAATATATATATACTCCCTCCGTCCCACCTCACTTGAGACCTTAGAGGTGGGCACAATATCTAAGAAAAATGAATAAAATAAAGAAAATGTGTGGTAGAAAATGAAGAGAGAGAATGAGTGGGGTTAATAGTAGGTTGATTGAATGAATTGTGTGGTGGAAAATTAAGAGAGAGAATGAGTGGGTGGGGTAGATTGAATATAAAATAATAAAATCATGGCCATTTTGGGAGGTCTCAAGTGAAGTGGGATGGCCCAAAATGGAATAAAGTCTCAAGTGAGGTGGGACGGAGGGAGTATATAGGTAGGTGCTCAAATAAGAACCTAAATATCGTGAGAACCGTGAGAACTTAATGTATCCAATGATGTATCCAAGTGCACATTGGATACATTAGTTTTTACCTAATGTATCCAAGTAATGTATCCAATGATGTATCCAAGTCAAGTAATGTATCCAATGATGTATCCAAGTGAACCATTGGATACATTAGTTTTTTACCTAATGTATCCTAGTTCTCACGGTTCTCACGATATTTAGGTTCTCACATGAGCACGACCATATATATATATATACACTCACTCCGTCCCACTCGAATTAGGACAAATTTCTATTTTGGGTGTCCCATTCGAATTAGGACAACCCAAAAATGGAAATGTTTTATTTAATAGGACCCACTTTCACACTCACAACAACTTTTCACTCATTATTCTCTACCCCACTTTATCTCTCCTACTTCACTTTTCATACTCACAACACCTACTCTACTAACACTTTTTCCTTAATCCCCGTGCCCAACCCAAAAATCCTAATTCGGGTGGGACGGAGGGAGTATATATATATATATATATATATATATATATAGAGAGAGAGAGAGAGAGAGAGAGAGAGAGAGGCGTAGGGAGTGGTGACATTTGGTTAAGTTGGAGAGAGCATTCTTTGTGCATCTCAGAGCCTTCTTAGTTCTTGTTTTGTGTTCTTCTGCATCCAAGAGTTTTTTTGGGGTTTTGATCAAGTAAAGCTTCCATCTCCAAAATAAATAAATAAAATAAAAATCATTCGTGATTATTGAATCAATATGTGACATGTCTTCTGTTTCTTCTCTTAGTAGCCACCATGAGTTGCGTTAATACTGCATTAGATTAGAACATGTGGGTAATACTTGATACTCGAACCTCTAGTGATGGCAAATCTTGTGTTGTAGGTAGATAATTATGGCACAGTAAACCTGGTTGAAGCATGCAGAAAAGTTGGTGTTAATAGATTCATACTTATCAGTTCAATCTTGGTCAATGGAGCAGCAATGGGTCAACTCCTCAACCCGGCATACATAATTCTCAACGTCCTTGGACTCACTTTAGTAGCCAAGCTTCAAGCAGAGCAACATATAAGAAAATCTGGTATCAACTACACAATCATCAGGCCCGGTGGCTTAACAAATGATCCCCCAAAGGGCAATATAGTCATGGAACCCGAGGTGTTAGCTTGAGGCCTTTTGCCTTTCTTTCTCTTTGACCATTTTCTTATCTCGTTAAGTTGATGTATTATGCAAAATCATTTTTTTTTTTTTTTTTTTTTTTTTGCAGGATACTCTGTATGATGGATCTATATCTAGAGACCAGGTTGCAGAGGTTGCTGTTGAGGCATTACTTAATGATAAGGAGTCGTCTTACAAAGTTGTGGAGATTGTTGCTCGGACTGAAGCTCCTAAACGCTCATTTCAGGAACTATTTAGTTCCATACAAGAACGATAAATTTATCGGTTGTGTATGTTTTATGTATATGCCTGCATCTAATGCTCAGCCAATTTTTACAAATCATGCTCATTCCACCTGCTTACCCATTCGTAGTACAACCAGTGCAGGCACTCAAATACACACATTGACACGTATCCATTGTGTGTATATATATGTATCATGTATGTACATATGCAAGTGTATATTCATACAGATATACACACATATACATGTATATATACATATACAGACATATACGCTCATATATACATACGTATATATATGCATACTCCTATATGATGGGGTTTTAAGCAAGATTGGATGTAAAAAGTCTGATGCAATATTCAGGAAACTGAAACTTCTTCAGTGCTGCAATTGAAATAGAAGGTGCTTACAACAAAAGAGAGTGAACTCAAATACAAAACTAGAAAATCAGAAAGCAATAGCAAAAAAAAGGAAGCTGGATCAACTTCAGTAAAACCATGCAACCAAAGAAGCCATGGCTCCAAGTAAAGCAACTGAATTAGACCACGCAACGCCTCCAACTGCAGCACTAGTCGGGGAAGGTGCAGGCGCTCCAACATCTTGAGCGGCAGCCAAACCGACAAAAACCACCATCACATAAATGGTCATCACAAATAGCTTCGAGTTCGAACCCTCCATTATTACTTCTACTTTTTTTCTGCTCTAAGAGTGATCGTTTTCGTTTACGAGAAATGAGGGTTGATGTGGAGAAAGAAGGTGAGATTAAGGGTATGTTTTATAGGGTGATTTGAGTGGAATTAACAAGAATCTTCCAGCTAATTATTGTGTTTTTATTTTGAGATGCCCATAAAAATGAATTAGTGGGCAGTTAAAAAGAATAAGTGTGAGTGTGACTAATCCAGGTTGTGTTTCAAAGAACCAGGCTGGTGGTGATGATTTTGGACATAAGGTTTCCCTAATGATTAAAGGTCAAGTTGTCTTCTTTTGGGGGCTAATTTATTTTTAGTAATTTTTCAATCTTGAACCATGTGACTCAAAATTTTGTTTTATTTTTATATTCTCATCACTAAAATAAAAAGAAGTTCCCTTCCATAGTTACCAGGAACGTGGGACGTTTCGGGACGCGGGACGGGTACGGGAACGAGAAACGTGACTTAGTAAATTTTGGGTACGCTGGGGGTAGGATCAATTGGGAACGTGGTACGCTCTATATTGAAAACACATCACTAAGTTGAATATAATAACATATACACACACACACATACATATATTTTTATATATATACTTTTAGGGAGATAAAAAAGTATAATGTAAAGGCGGATAACCATAAAAGATCGTAAACGCAGACAAGATACTACATTGATGACCGTTTATTTTCCGGTACGATTGTTTGAGTACTTTGGGTCGAGTTCCCTTGTGAACCCGGGACGCGTGTTCCCGGGACGTGGGACGAGGGGGGTTGGGAGTTCCCGGTAACTATGTATCCCTTCAGGTGCAGTGTGTTTAGGGCTCGTCTGATACACAGTTTTAAAAGCGGATATTTTTCAAAACATATATTTTTTTGGACGCTAGTTTTTTGAGCGGCCAAAATTGGTCAAGACTTTTAAAAAGATCCGCTCGAAAACTCCCCACTGAGACTGAGACGCTTAATCATGCTGTTAGAAAATACTCCCTCTGTCCCAGAATGATAGTCCCCCTATTTTCATGGGTTTTACGAAGGAACTTTGAGTAATAATTAAGGTTACTTTTAATTATTCTAATGATATTTTTGAAATTGTTCTTGATACACCATTATAAATACTATTAATATCAATTTTTAGATTCACATTAACATAATTATAAGTAGTATTTATAACTGCTCAAAGTTCCCTCGTAGTAACAAGACTCCAGATCTCCTGTAACAACGAAAAAAAGGTGGACTATCTTTCTGGGACGGATGGAGTATAAAATAGTGATTCATAAATAAAAAAAAAAAAAACGACTCTGCTGGGGATCGAACCCAGAATCTCTGGTTTCGTAGACCAGCGCCTTATCCATTGGGCCACAGAGTCATTTATGTAAAATATTGACACAAGATCTTATAAAATATCGTATGTTTGTTTTTGGTTTATGATGAGACTCATTTGGTTACATAGAATTAAAACCAAAATTGTGAAACATGACAAATATACAAATACTTTCAAAAAAAAAAATCTTCTCCCGAGAACAAAAAAATACTGATAAAAATTGATTTAATACTTCTAAAGGTGTATAAATATTATTCAGGAAACTCAAATCTTCAACTTACAAGATACTATTACAAGAAGATACTAACCACTAATGAAACTATTTCCCCTGTAATGGCAATGGGTTCATTTATGCAGTAACAGAGAGAGATGGATCCTTTGATTGCACCCATGATACTAAATCATCTCTAGTTGCTACAAAAATACCTGGTTTCCCTACACTCTGCTTAAATGGTACTGACAGCTTCTTCACATGCGAATCAAAGGCATTAGCGAGTCCGTGCGAGTACTTGTGTGTTCCCGCACCAGTGCTGGCTGAAAGCAATTCTGGCAACACTTCTTTCTGCTCGACTATTTTAGTCAGAGTTCCGACCCATTCTTCAAATGCAGTTTGAGCAGCACCAACCGATAAGGATCTGACATTCAAACGCCATTCTTCAGGAGTTTTTGTATGTAATCCTGGATATAATCCGTACATGATTCCCAAATAAAGAAGCTCGTGAGCTCTTTGGTTTAGATTTCTCTTTCTGCATACATCAATCAAGCAATTACAAA
The DNA here is from genome assembly GCA_026119855.1 of Campanula takesimana. NCBI lineage: Eukaryota > Viridiplantae > Streptophyta > Magnoliopsida > Asterales > Campanulaceae > Campanula > Campanula takesimana. The sequence continues at coordinate 835,476 of JAOWBW010000403.1, read as the reverse complement.
AGGGTCTTCGAGCTTCAACTGTCGTGTTGTTCAGTATGGTCTTGAACTCTTCTTTTATCATGTTGAATCCGTTCTTGTCATCCTCCAATATTTTGACAAAAGAAGCCAAACTCGGGCTAGATTGTTGTAAACATGATATGACCTTATCCAAATCCTCATTCTCGCAATATGCGACAACAGAGAGCAAGCACCCACATAGCCTATCATCAGGCTTCACGCCTCTCTTAATAGAGACCTCGAAAACTCTGACCAAGTCATCTATTCTCTTGGCCTTTCCCAGACACTGAATCAAACAAGTGGTTCCCATGACATTGAGCTCAATACCAAAGAGAGACATTTCATCGAACAGCTTCATTGCATTGTCGACCTTCCCCTCACTTGCGTACACATTAAGCATTGCAGTGTAGCTCCAACAATCAGGTCTGCAGAATTTGGATCCTTTCATGTCCTTAAACAAATTCTCGGCCTCAGCCTCTAATCCAAGGTCCGCACACATATTCAGTAGTGTGTTGTACAATCTTAGATCCATGTGCCACCCACTTGACTTCATTCTCTCCCAAAGCTCCAAGGCATCTCTACCCCACCTGGCTTTCCCGTAAATCTTGACCAATGCAGTTAAAGTTTTAGCATTTGGGGCTATATCAGAAGCAACCATTTCTTCAAATAAACTTCTAGCCAAGCCAGGCTTCCCAGCCCTACCCAATGCTTCCAACAATGTATTGTACACAGTCAAATTTGGTTTCACCTCAACAGTCTTCATCTCTTGCATGACGAATCTTATGCCATCATAGTCACCAGCCTCACCAAACATCTTGGCCAGCACGGCAAAGGCAATGGGATCAGGCTTCCACCCATTAGCCCGCCCTCTATCGTACAAACTCATAACCTCCTCCACCTTCCCCAACTTAACATACACATCCAAAACAGCCGAATAAGTGACCTCATCAGGCATCAATCCTGTCTTATACATCCTCTCAAACCACTCAAGAGCCTCATCGAAAAAATTACACCTCTTCGCACATGTTATGATAGTAGAGTAAGTAATGTTATCAAGCTCAACATCATTACTTATCATCTCATATGCAAGATCCTCAATGAGCGGAAACTGTCTACCGGAACCCAACGCCTTCATAGTAACATTATAAAAGATAGTTTCCATAGGAAACAAATTCTGGGTCTTGACCCAATTAAAGAAAAGAACAGATTTCTGCCAAGGTTTCAAGCTATTGAGCACCAAGAGAGCATTATCTCTAGTGGGTGGGTGAGGAAGCTCCTCAAGAAGAGCCAAGAAATCGGATTCAGCAGGCCCACAAGCATTGAGCCTTCTAGCAAACACCTTGAGGTCTTGAATAAGAGGGTTCAAGGAATATGCAGGGCGTTTGTGACGTTGGAGGTTAAGAACAGAGGGTCTAGACTTGGTGGGGTTAACCCAAACGGAATTGGGCTTATTGAGGATGGTAATAGGTTTAGATTGTTCCGGTTTGGCAGGGCCGTCGGAAAGAATGGTGGTGGAAAGAGGCCGGAGTTGTTCAGCCAAAGATGGCTTCTTTCTATCAGACTCCAATACCAAATTTGAAGGCGGGGTTTCGGATTTGTTGCAATGAACAATGTAATTCTTGGTAGGGCGTTTTCGTGAGGATGAGGTGAAGGTAACAAAAGGGGGTTTTGATTCGGAATGAACATCAAGAGCAGCCAAGAAAGTTGCTGCCATGTTTGTAACAGTATGTGTAGATTGTGCAAGAATTAAGAAGAGAGTGAAATTGAGAACTCACAAATTCGAATTTCTTGGCAGAAATGGGTATGAATTTGAAAACTATTCCATAGGCGTCTGCTCAAAGCGGCTCAACGGGGAGTGTGGGCGGGAGGGAGGGAGTTCGCTTCTAACCTTATCCTTCAGACGGTCTGAAATCCCATCTGTTCTCGTTTTCAACAGATTTTTTTTTTTCACTGGTGCTATACTCTTATTCACACACCTGTATTTTCTAATGCACTCTCATAAAATACTCACTCCGTCCCAAAATGATATTCTCATTTAGTATTTTTCATTGTCTCAAAAAATTCTTCACGTTTCTACAACCTAGGTTTAAAAGTACCCAAACAAAACATGACTAGTAAATCAATTGTTGGTATCTTTAAAAAGTTTGAATAGTCAAATGTGAAGATCATTTTGGGACGGAGAGAGTAGTAAAATACCCGCCAAGTCTTAGAAAGATGGTCTCAATTTAGTTTTAAACATTGGCTATAGTTTCACCATTAGAAATATGTTAATTATACTTTTAATAGTTAAACAAGGTTAATGGAATTTACATTAAATTATAGTCAAATCACAATTGAATTGGCCATAAAAGTCAAAGTGACATAGACTTTTAGAACATGTGGAAATTACAGTTAAATTTCATTTGAATTGACCATAAAAGTTAAAATGACCTTGTCTTTTAGAGGACATATGGAGTAACTCTCAGATAATCTCTCAGATTAAATTTTAAGCTCAAGAGAGAACTTCGAGACTTTTAACCTCTCCCTCTCCTCGCCCAAGTAACTCTCAGACTTATCTCTCTGATAAATTTTTTTGTGTGAAAGATAACTCTGAGACTACCACCACCACCACCACCACCAAAAAAAATAAAAAATTGTACTACAGCAAAATGTTAATGAAAAAGAAAAGAAAATTACATTATGATCACCAACCTATGAATTTGTGTGGATATTGTCAATATTCTCACTTTCTTTGGGAGGTAGTAAGAGGTAGTTGGAGAAAGGTGATAAGAGTGTATTGAGGAGGGGAAGGTTAGAAATAGAGGGAGAGAATCTTAGAGATAGGAGGGGAGATACAAAATGAGGAAGAATGAGAATGTGAGTGCATTTTAGGGTTTGGGTGGGGAAATGTAGTTTGGGGATTTCAGAACTGTGGTCTTAGACAAATACTCCATCCGTTTCATGTCATTTGAGACTTATTTCTTTTTTCGTCCATTCCACATGACTTGAGACTGCCCAAAATGGTAAAGAATCTTTACTATTCTTCCCACTCATTCTTTCTCCTACTTTACTTTTACACTCACAACACCAATCAGCTTACTATTCATTCCACTCATTCTCTCTCCTATTTAATTTTTCATACTCACAATTTCACAAACACCTCCTTCCACTATTTCGCTCTCTTACTTTTCTTTAATTTGTGTGCCAAAATTTTTGGTCTCAAGTCACATGAAACGAAGGGAGTAAGTATATTCCCTTGGACCCTTACGTAACGGAAATGTCTTCTATAAGAATAAGATAAATTTTGAAGAATCTTATCAGAATAAGTACAAATTCATAAGAACTTTTTGAGCATTTTAAAAATAACAAGTATTACATGGGCTTTTCCACTAGAACTAGGGATTATATAACATTTTTCCATAAGTAATTGTACCCCTTGTTTTGGTCCAAGTAAAGCTATATTTACCGGCGGTCGAGGCTTTCTAGCTCTTCACCGGCGGCGGTTGTTTTTATCGCCAGAGCAGGAGAGTTATAGAATGGAGGAGGAGGGAACAGAGAAGCCGAAGACAAAGACGAGAACGGTGGAATCACTAGGATGGCTTACCGAATCATCAATCATGCCGAAGAAGCACCGGGCCATCTCCGGCGTTGGTCCTTCCTCCATTGTCGAACTCAAGGCTCAACTCTACAAATCTCAGGAAGAAGCCAAGCTCTCAAACAAAGAACCTCATTCCTCCGATCACCATCTTGAACTCCACCGTGCCAAGAAGAAAATCACCGGTCACGATCCTTTCTCTCACAAGAACTCCGGTGTTGAAGCCCGTGCTTTCAAGTACGCCTCCTTCATTCATCGTTCCCTTTTTTTTGAGTTTGAATGCGAAATTGTTTGATTGATTATCTAGGAATTTGATTATTGTGGGAGTTTAGGGTTTTGAATGTCTACCAGTTGAAGATTATTTGATACTAGTCAATAAGAATAGATTATTTCCTCCTAAATCTCTTCTACAATAGTAATGGTAACCGTAATATTCGATAAGTTCATTTTGGCCTGAAATTTGAATCAATTTACCGGTCTTTTGAAAACTAATTCATGGTATTCATAATGTGGTTTGCGTGATATGCCTTAGATAGAACTATTTTTACCAAGCTATAGATAGAACGTGTTCTTGTTGAACCTTGAGAATTCTGGTTGAGTGATGACGGTACTTAGAAACAGAGCTGAAAGGTGAAGAATTCTAAAAGCTGTATTAGGTTCATTTTGGCTTATGTAGATTTGATTTCTGATTCTCTGATGAACATCTGTTTATTACATTGCAGAGATAAGCTCGAGCTGAAAGCAGTTACTGATGGATCAGCTAGTTATGCAGCCCTAGAGAAGAAGGCGGAGCTATATGATAAACTGATGAGAGGAGAAGTGTCTGATGAGGAAGATAAAGAAAAGTATTGTGTTGATTTCTTCAGTAAAAGCATCATTCCAGATGGATCACAGCAACCTCAAGGCCATGATACATCTAGCGCCATTCGTTCTGAATATGAAGCTGGTGATGACAATGTTTTGCTGCCTGAAACGAAAGCTACGGGTCTAGGCATGGCAGCTGACACAATTGACAATAATGAGCATAAGCGTTTTGTCAGGTAATCGCTTTTTCATTCATTATCTTCCAGCATTTATAAGTCACTTCTACATCACTAAATTGATCCACAACACCCTGAATTATGTTGAACACTCCATCGGTGAGACCCGCTAGGTCACAACCAAGGGAATGAAGGAACTTGAGATGCTTACAAACTGAAATTTTAGATGTAGAGTGTACCTTGGTTGTTGACCTACTGCAACTCTTTTTCCAACTCGAGATGCTTACCAACTGAAATTTTAGGATATTGTTGAGTGACCAACTTACAGTTCTGGATTTAGCCAGAGGTTATCCATTAGGCTTGTTAGGGTACATTACATGAGAAGCAGATCTTTTTGTTTCTCTAACAGCGACATGTATGTGCTGCTCTATAGAGTCTAAAACATGGCTATGCAGGGTTTATCGCTAAGTCGCGTCTTCATATTATAATAGATATGTAGAAGTTCTTTTCCTAGAAATCATTAAACAACCACTTGAAGTTCTTTCGTTCTTAAAACCACTCTGTCGAAGATTATGAAGCTTATCGGAATATTTTTGGAATGGAAGGATGCTAGTTTGTTGGGGGAGAATTTGGTGTTTTGCCGGTCTCTGTTCTCTAGAAATGAGTTTTCCACAATTTTGAAGACAATCAATTTCCTGGTCAATGCTTTGGGTAGAGTTTCTTCATGGATTCTTTTACGCTTCCTCTAGGAATGCCTATAAAGGAGTTTTTATAACCTTATGTGGTCCATCTTAAATTTGTAATTGTTCTGCCAAAGACTTATTGAGAGAATCTGACAGTAGAACATTTTATTAGTTTTGAGCTCGTAAAGGAGGAAGTACAAAAATGGTTCTTAATTGCAACTCAATGTACATTGTTTTATCATATTCGCGACTAAATGCAATTTTGCATTACTACGGTACACTGAGGCATGTAGCTGCAATAAGCTTTTCGTTTTTCATGTGTGGTAAGGTCATGAAAGTGAAATTGGATTATGTCATAATGCGACTCTCATTAGATTGTGCATATTTGTATCACATCGGGCTGGTATCATGCACGGATGCACTGAAGTGCTAGCTTGTCTCCATTTTGTGTGGTTAAATTGTGTCAGAAGTAGGAGACAAGGAATAATGGAGTTGAGCAATTATTAGCTTATTTTCTATTACAATTTAGAGATAAATTGTTTGTTATGCATCTATCAGGATTAGTTTGGATTATTAGCAAAAAAAAAAAAAAAATGCCTAGTCAAAAATGCATTATTAAAGTTATCCTAGTTTAATGATGTTCTAGATATTGGGTTGCTGCTATTTTCTAATGTAGAATTCATTTATTTTGTTTTATTCTTTGTAGAGATGAACTTCTTGTCCATCTGTGTGTACTTTGATTTTCTTTTCAATTCAATTCAACTCTCTTTTCCTATCAGAAAACTAGAGGCCTCAATAGTACTAATTTAGTAGCCTTAGTCCGTGACTTAGAATTTCCTATTGGTGTTTCTATCAGTTAGTCCTAGTATTAGTAGTTTTAGGATAAACTTTTGTAATCCCCATCTTTGTCAGTTGTTGAGTAGTACTCTTTCTTTAAGCCTTTGACTTACTGTCTTCATTCTCTTCTTTTTTCTCACTGCTTCTCTGGATGCACTAGTTGGGCTAGTTTTCACACTTATATCCGAGAGTCTTCCCTGTGATGATTAAACATTGATAACTATTCTCCTGGCGAATAGTTTAGTTTGCCACTAAATTCAAAGCTGTGGTGCAAGCATGATGTTCGACCTTCAATTTTTGGGGTACTTCCCATTTGTTGGTTGGGTACTTAAAACAACATTGATGAACACAATACTGTCAGTTTCTCTCCACCCCCCCCCCCCCCCCCCGCCCCACCAATGAAAACTTATTGGTATTAATGTCAACTAGAGAATGAGTGCTGCAAGCTGTAGGGTGTTCATAGTAATATACTACTCCGTAAAATGTTTCTGAGAGTATATGCAAGTGGTGTTTCTGTTGGTATGCACATGCTTCTGTGCATGCCTGTGTTGCAAATGTTCATTTTCTTTTACATTATCAAGTTTTATATGCTAAGTATACTGGAGATATTACAGTGTTGAGACTATTATATATTATTCATATGTCATGAAACTTGAATCTCCTGTCTAACATAGAAGTATGAACTTGTGGTAGAAGGATCCTGAGAAGAAGAGATTTTGGTATGTATTTGAGAGGGAAAGGTTTTAGATCCGACAATTAAAAGTTTGTAGCGTTTCTAGGTCTATGTTCGAGCTTGAACTAATATTAGGGTTGAAGCGGGGGATACCTCTGAGGTTGTCGTAACACCACCTACAACATAGTGGGAGTACATTCAAGTGATTGATTGCTTGGACTTATGGATCACCAATAAATTACCATAAAATCTTCTACCTCTGTCAGTTCAATCTGTTATGGGGCAAAATGCATACTTGAAACTGCCCCTCTAGGAGTCTCTAAATGGGGGAAATTCTTCAAAGGGTAGATATTCACCCATTAGTGTGGAATCCATCTCTCCCCCCCCCCCCTCCCCAGAGAGACCGCATTCAGGATGTTGACATCATCTAGTTCTACAAATTCTGAATATGTATTAGCATGCCTAGGACACTATTAGGTGTAGGAAGACAACTAAATTGGAGTAATAATTAATTCTGAATTAGTAAATCAACTAAATGAATGATATTACTCATTATTATCAACCCAGTACACTATGGACCAAAATGCCTTATTATTATATTGTGCACCATCTTTGGGCGTCCAGTTGAGCTTCCAATGCTTCTTGAAGCATGTTTGTCATGCATCATTGCTCCTGCTAAAAAGAATCGACTCTTGGAGTTAGGAGCATGACCAAGAACACCTTTCTCATGACTCGTGAGACCCATAACAAATAGCCAAAGACCTCCTTTTAACTTAAGTGGTGGCATGCTTGTGGCATAACTGGGAATGTATTTGTTATTGTCAGTGAGAGTGACCAAGGAATATGCATCTGCATACTTGTTACGTTGACATCATTAAACACCTACTGATTCACCCTTGGTTTTTGATCTGTAGTCCATGTAACATCTGAAGGCTTTGGGTGCCAGTTTCTTCAGGGCATCCTCAGAAATAAAATCAGCAGAACTTCCAGTATCAATGACTAATGAGCACAACTGACTATCATAAACTACTCTTTGAAAAATTTCACCCTTGGTTTTTGATCTATAGTTGAACTATCGATGTAATTTTCTCGAGTCATTTGATCTGAGGCTAGATGAACATAGGCCAAGATGATAGAGTGGGCAGACCTAGGAAGTAGAAGTTGACATGGGTGGTCCAGAAATTTTGAGTCTTATGAATCTCCCATCTCTTACTTCATTATATGAAATATATATAAGATCATCTTTATAGATTTGCTATTTACAAGATATCCTGCGAGTAATTCCTCCCTAGTCATCTTGCAAATAATCATTGGAATAAGGAACACCATCTAAAGGGTCTCTAGGATCATAAATATTCGTTTGATTCGTCCCTCTTGAGTCTCTTGATTGTTAAGACCTTCTCTTTCAACAGATGCCATAGACTTATCATTACTTGCTTTTGATCAGAAAAAGAGAATTATTTTGAAGATGCATAGAAAGTACAAATTTCGAAATTTTTGAATAGGCAAACGGGTATATGATTATGAGACAGAGGGAGTGTACTTTTAGTTTAGCATTCAAATTTTGAAGTCATCCTGATGAACAGGAACTTCCCCTTCCCACCCCCCCACCCCACCCCAAAAAAAATTATAAAATACAGAGAACATCTGTGAAATAAAGTATACTTTGATTGTTTGCAATACTAGTACATAAATTTGTTATCTTTATTCTACGCAAGCGGCAGAGGCTCATCCCGTGAATGTTTCGGTGATTTGTCTCAGGGAAGTTCATGAAGAAGTGAATCAAGCGAGGGAAAGAGTGTCTGAACTTAAAACGCGCAGGCAAGAGCAGGTTTCAGCTCGTAGGGAGAAATTAAGGCAGGCCTATCTCCGGAAGCAGCTGGACAAGTTGAAAGCTGCTTCTTCTAAAACAGAGCCCACATGAATTGAATTTATTCATTTATGCTCGGTCTCCACTTACCTGTCTATATTTCAATGAGTTAATTTTATCCGAATTTTGTAATCTTATTTTCTCCTTTCTGTACATAATGAATATCAATATACTCCCTCAATCATTGATTGAGTGTTTGAACTTAAATTGCACAGACTGAGGGTGTTTCCCACTCTTACTGTGCAAGTAGACATTCTGTAATCTTTTTTTTTTTCTTCCGTAAAGAAGAATACTCCTTCCGTCCCTCTTTAATCTACAAAAATTACCCTTTTGGTTGTCCCACTTTAATCTATAAAAACCCAAAATGGAAATGTTTTAATACTTTTAAAATAATGGGACTCACTTGTCATACTCATAACAACTATACACTTACTATTCTCTACCCCACTTTCCCTTTCCTACCCAACTATCTATACTCGCAACACATCAACTTTTTCTCTCTCCTTAATTAATGTGCCCAACCCAATTTTTGTAAGTTAAAAGAGGGACGGAGGGAGTATGTTATTTGGAATCTTGGATTATCTATCAAATCAGAAGGCAAACTTGCTGCTGTTGTATTTTTTTTTTTTCTTTTTTTGTTACATCAGCTTGTAAAGCTGTAGCCGTATTATGTAGTTAAAAACTGGTTATTTGTGCTAGCTGCAGAAATGATCACAATTGAAATTACAAAGGCAATTCTGAAGTCTTGTGTGAGACGGTCTCACACGTGAGACCGTCTCACACAAGTTTTTGTCATCTTAATGTATGATCGAAAGAGTGTCATTAAAAACTCCATCCTCATCTTCATTTAATAATAGTTAAGAATCATACTCCCATCACGTGAAAAGCTAGTCCCATTTGATTTTTTATAGTCAACAAAAGTGAATTTTGTTCAGACATTAATGTCAATATCATCATCTTCGTGAAATTTTTAAAATTGCAATTAATAGATTATTAGGCGATTTATCAATAATAATTTTAGAATTTTATTGAAAAGATTAAATTGACATTTATATTGGCTAAAAAAATCATATGAGACTAATTTTCTGGGACATAGTTCTTGCCATAGAGGTCGCGTCATTTAAATGATCTGTAGCTTCAAGGGAAGCCCTTACTCACCCACCCGATACCACTAGGCCAGCCATTGGTGTTTGTCTCTTTGTTAGTTTACTGTAATCTTTCCTTCAAAATCAAAGCATTTCAGGGTAACTTTTGGATTCGAATTATTGAGCGAAAGATATAATTTGAGATCAAATTGAGTAGCATTCAAGTGGTTGAGCAATTCTTCAACAAGCAAGCAAAAAAAAAAAAAAAAAACCCTCATCAATTTCACAAGTGTGGAAGCTAAGAGTAAGATTGTTGGTAGTAGAAGAGTAATAGTAATAGATGATGAGTGAAAAAGCGTCCCAAGTTACTGAGAAAAGAAGATCAGCGGCGCTTCTTCCCCACTGCAGATTCCCAAGCCTGTAAAATGTGATTTACTATTTCTTCCACCCCAACTCCATGCTTTACCTGCATTTTACATCATTCACATAACACTAAACATTATATATGTATACAACATATATATATACTCACTCTCTGTGTACCCAAATAAATGTCGCATGTTTGACTTTTTGGTCAGCTCGGTTGAAGTTTTAACGATGATATAATAATCTATATGAAATTCTAAAATTTTTGTATTTCACTTTACTACCATTAACAATTTTCACAATTTCATGAGTGTAATTAAATGTGAGTGATTTCGTGGTCAAAATTAAGTCAAATTGACCAAAAAGTAAAACATGCGACATTTATTATGGGTCAGAGGGTGCACATGTTTTATCTTATATCAAGCTTCAATTGGAAAAAGAAATGCTACAAGAATACAAAACACACTTCAACAACAAACCTGAGCCAAAACGAAGGGCCCACCATCGCGCATCCGAAGTGAATCACGCTCCATGACCCCCAAATCAGCCCCAACAGCTGCTGCAAGGTCCGTCTTATTTATCACCTAAAAGTTGCACGGATAATTCAAATCACTTCTCTTTACATATTTTTTCAGCACAAAATGGTAAATCACGTGGCCGCTCAAATGCATACCAGAAGATCAGCTTGTGTGATTCCCGGCCCTCCCTTTCGGGGAATTTTATCACCAGCAGAAACATCAATTATATAGATTATGTAGTCAGCCAGTTCCCTGCTGAAGTTGGCTGCCAGATTATCTGCAGCCACATAAACCAAACTAGTTTAGTCTGCAGTTGCATGGACATAATAAACTCGCAATAAACAAAAATAAAGAGTCACTTTCATCCGTCCCATAAAAGGAAAGTCACAACTACAGCAAATCCTTACATTATTTAAAGGTTTTTTTGTTTTCTTTTGAATATATGATCATTATCAACGAGGTACACACAAAATTGCATCAATTTGAAATCATATTTAAAAGAAGTACAAACTAGCAAAGTACTTTATATTTTCATGGGCAAGTTCATAAAATAAATTAAACTACCTCCTCCCGATTCACAAAGAAGTATATCTGCTTTATACAAGTTAGAAAGCTCCTCTAGAGGACCAAGATTGATGCTGATATCTTCCCGGATAGCAGCATGAGGGCAGCCTCCTGTTTCAACTGCACGTATCCGTTCCTCAGGAAGTGCTCCATTTTTCACCAAGAACTCACCATCCTCTTTCGTAAATATATCATTTGTCACCTATTAAATAATCACCATGCAATTAATGGGTGATTAATATATGTAAGCAATATTTACAAGATTGCTAATTACCACCCAAAGCTCCCCGACAAACACAAGCTGTTACTGAGACCAAGTGTGGAAGACTGGCTCATAAATAAAATGTCTAAATCACTAAAGAAAAAGTACCGGGCAGGAGTAGGTGAAGCTACCATTAAGTGGCATTTGCATATTCACAAAGATTAAGGTGAAATGAAATAGCATTAATGAAGGTAACAGACATACTCCCTCCGTCCCGAAATGAATATCCATTCTTTATTTTATATCTGCTTTTGATCAAGAGTAAATTTGGATATTTTTGGACATTCATTTTGGGACGGAGGTAGTAAAAGAAAAAGATGAGGGAAAATAAGACTGAAGAAGATAAGAACGTTCTGCTGTTTTACACAATCCACAGAGGAAGTTTATTGTGTGTTGCCTTCTGAAATGCCTATTATCCTTCATTTTGCGAGAATAATATGAGTAAACTACACTTTTAGACCCCATATTATCGGCTCGCAATCACTTGAACAGTTGAACCTCGTACTATTTTTCCTCAATCTTAACTAACGTATTATATATAATTCATAAAATAAACCCTAGTTGCAAACAGAAGTTTAACTTTTAACAGACAAGTACGATCTGAAACTAGGAGGGACTTTAAGCAAAACTTAGACTGAGAGCTTAAAAAGGCTAAGAATGAAAAGCACAGAGAGTTCAGCTCAGCTAACAATGGACCAATCCAAAATCAACCCCACATCCAACACTTTCTCCGTCTTGATCCGCCAATTTTAGCTCTACCTATACATAACATCCGTATCCATAAATTTTGGATTATGAATCCTTCAAGTACGACTGTATGATCAAGTACTTTCGTTATTGGAAGGGTCTCAATCATTTATTTTAGGTCCCCCCAAGTTTCAGACTGTACATGCCGTTAAAAATCTAACTTCCATTTGCAAAATGGGTTTATTTTATTATATATGGTGTGCACAAGTTAAGTTTGATCAAAAAATAGCACAGAGGTGCAAATGGTTGATGGTCAGGAATGTTCTGGTCTTGTTGGCGTGTGTGCGGTGTACCTCCGCACTGTTCCTAGTTAAGCTCTTTTGTAATGGGGGAAGGGTTTGTGGTGGATAGCTGTAAATCCTATTATGGTGACCATCATTAAAAACGGAAGTGGGAAATAAAAATGAAAGACAGCAATGTCCAGTATAAATCCTAATATGGTGAACACTATATCAAAAATAGCTTGTTCTAACCAGTATGTTCATTGAAGAAAATGCTACAAACAATTCGAAACATCCGAGCTCAGGCTTAGAACAACAACAAAGTTTTGGAAGGCATGTTGATACACTCTCTGTCCCGAAATAATCTTCATACTTTTTCCATAGTTACTACGAAGGTATTTTGAACAATAAGTTTGGGTTAATTTAACTATCCTAATGAAAATCTAAAAGTTGTTTGTGATAGTATTGTTGATGGTGTATCAATAACATGTTTAGATGTTCATTAGGATAATTCAATTAACCTAAAATTATTGCTCGAAGTACCTTCGTAGTAACTACGAAAAAAGTACGAAGATCATTTTGGGACCGGGGGAGTCTGTTTTATGGTGGGAATATCAAAAAGCAATCGAATAGAAGTACATACCGCAGCAAGGCTGTACTTGTCTCGCAAGAATTTACAGAGAGCCAGCATTAATGCTGTTTTACTGCAACGCAAAGTAAAATCTCAGTTAAAAGCATAACTCACATAGAGTAATCAAATTATCAGACCAGATAGAGACTACGGGGACAAAAAAAATGGATAAAAAAAAAGAAAGAATAACATCATATAGTAACACAATTCCTGGTTTTTCTTTATCTCCCTTATTCACTTCTATAAGAGCCAAAGTCATACCCCAAGTCTATAAGAAATCAGTGAGCTTTCTATCTTGGAAAGTTATCCTTTGACAATACAATCACATTTCAACACAAATAAAGTAACAAAAATTCAAATATTAAAACGACAATGAGGATACTACCAATAGCAACTTTTACATTTTCCTACGAACAGTAATTTAATGAACTTCAGGTCAAATTTCAATCCAGTTGACCAGATAGAGACATAGAGTCAAATTAGGTCTATCTTTTTCGAACAAAGGGAAATGTAATAAAACAATAAGATGAAGAAGTTATCTGAAATGAAGTCAGCTAACATGACACAAGAAAATCGACTAGAACAGAAACCTTCTACATTCTTAAGAAATTGGAGAGGTTGAAAATTTGCATCACACACGTATAAAGTCAAAACAAAATGCCACAGGAAAACTTAAACCTACCTTACTTGATGGCACAAAATGCTCGATCACAAGGAACGTGTTTATACAACTAGTGTAGCTAAACTAAAATGGTTGATATTAGTGTGGGACAATCCACAACAAAAGAAGCCCTCTAGAAGATAAAATATAAATCGCCAACAAACATAAAATCATTCATATATTTAATGAAGCTCATACATAATTGTGATCCTACTTTAAAGGGTAATAGATACAATAAGTTCTTTCCTAAATAAGTGTCCATTTCAAAAAGTTACTAGATTCACCTTTAACAAATATCATATTCCAATGCATACATGCAACTTATAAGTCTATAAGATGGAAATCAAAGCTATTTATGTATACTACCTCCATCCCACCTCACTGGAGACTTATTTCCATTTTGCTCCGTTCCAATTCACATGAGACTTCCCAAAATGGAATGCTTTTACACTTACAACACTAATCAAATCACAATTCCTCCCATTCATTCTCTCTCATACTTTACCTTTTATACTAACAACATTTCCTCCCACTAATCCTCTCTCATACTTTTTCTTAATTCTTGTGCACACCACTTAGGTTTCAAGTGAGGTGGGACGGAGGGAGTATTTGCTACTGAAGATGCATAAAAGTCAGCTTTCCTAAATGGCTTAGATTATTCCGCGAAAACACAAGTCAGCTTCTAAAAAGTGAAATGATTCTAGTGTAATTTTGAGAAGGTACTGTACAAATAAAGATACATAATTACAAACTTGAACTGCTTAATAAGATCATATTTTCAAAATATACTAACATGAATTGAAACTTCTGTAACAAGAACTGAACCTTAGGTCAAAATTTGAAATATAACATGGATTTGAAAGTTTTGTAACAAGAACTGAACATTAGGTCAAAATTAAATGAAAAGGTAAGATGATGAAATAAAAAAGTGAAAAAGAAAATTACCCAGTACCAACAGGACCACCAATACCAATAGTGAAAGCTCTTTCATTGAAATCCCTAGTCACAAGTGGAGGTGCTCTCCTGCTGAAGTAGCCAGGAGAGTAAATGGGTTCGTGTGAATGAGGTGCCAGTCCATCGTGGCTATGGTACACCTTCCCATCTTTCCCAACCCAAGATCCTCCATCATTATGATTCCTGATTGATTAAAAACGGAAACAAAAATTAGTACGAAAATTGGGTTTATAAACTGTGTGTAAAATTGAAGAAAATTACTCATGGGTATGATCATGGTGATGATGGTGATGGTCATGGTGATGATCTTCAGAAGCCATTGATTTTTATCTTTGAGGTGTTGAGTGGAAAATGTGAAGTGAGTGTTTGTGTGTGTGTGTGTGTGTGTGTGTGTGTGTGTGGAGATGCAGGAGTGGCGAAAGAACTCTGTTGACTGTTTAAGATATGCCAAAGTTTGTATTACCAAAACTGCCCTTCATCAAGAGTTAGTATTTTTCTTGGTTGACTTAGTTTTAGGGGTGTAAACGGTTCGGTTCGGGGGGTTTTAGAGACCAAAACCGCTAGTCATCGGTTTGGAATTTTTCCAAACCGAACTGAACCACAAAAACATCCAAACCGAACTGAACCAACTGTCATGGTTCGGTTTGGTTCAGCTTAAACCGTGGTTTACTTTTCCGGTTCAGACCGCGGTCCAAACCGAGGTTCAAATCGAGGTTCAAACCGAGGTCCAAACCGAAGAAACCAAATTAATTCTCATTCTATCATGTACTCCATCTCTTGGCTTTTTGGAACCAATCCAAACCCAAAAGAGAGGCCCCAAAACTAATCATCAGTACCCTTAACAAGCAAATCAAAACTGTACAAAAATAAAAATTGAAGAACACACACTCAGTTGCTGCAAATCAGTAGCCATGGAAATTGAAGAAGAGGGAGGCCTGAGTATGAATGATGCGGGGGACGGAGGAAGGGAGCAATCGGCGCCGGAGAAGGAAGGTCAGTCGGCGCCAGAGGAGAAGATTTTCATCGTCGTTGTCGGGGGAGGGGGGGGGGGAGAACGCCGCTCGTTCCAAAATGAAAGAAAGGAGAAGCGATTTGGTAGGGTAACTAGGGTTTAGTGAATAAGTTTATGTTATATATGTATAAATCAATGATGCAGATTAAATTCTACAAACGATCAATGGTTCATATAGCGGTTTGTAAGCTCGGTTCCGCGGTTCGGTTTGACGGTTCGGTTCCGCGGTTCGGTTTGACGGTTCGGTTTCGTAGTTCGGTTTGGTTCGGTTTATAGGAGCTACACCACAAACCGAACTGAACCACACGGTTTATGGTATTTCCAAACCAAGCTGAACCACTAAAATATAAAAACCAAACCACATGGTTTAGTTCGGTTCGGTCTCAAACTACGGTCTGAACGGAACCGCTTACACCCCTACTTAGTTTGGAGTGCGACGCTCTTTATGGTCAACTCTCAACTCCCACCCCCCATATTATTATTGATTGGGGATAAGTCATTTTATTAGATGAATTGAAGGAAGTCTTGCATTGTGTCATTGTGAGACGGTCTACGGGCACTAGAGAGAAAAATAAGCTTGCCTCGTCCGCTTATAAAGGGTATAGTTTTTACTTTTTCACATGTGTGAAACTGTCTCACAAAAATTTTCGACTTTCAAATTTTTATGTCAGCTTTATATACAAGATTTAATTTTTTACACTCCCTCTGTTGGATGATATAATAGGTTTTTTTTTTTGGCTAAAATTATTAAGGAAATGGTTTAAGCATGCATTATTAGGATGTAAAGTTTCTATATCTTCTTTCTGTGTCTCATTTGAAAGCTCTATTTACTAGCAGATAAAATTTTGCAAAAAGAGTTGGTCTTGTGAAAAATGTGTTTTACATTAAGCAATGGAAAAACGTGTTTTTCAAAAGCCGCTGGCGCGTTTTAAAAAAACAAACGGTGGCATTTTCGTAAATAACTGGTAGCATCATAAATGGTGAGTGTTAATATTACAAAGTGCCAGTAACTCAAACTGCCGTTAATTACGGAAATGCCCACACGCCAACTTAAAAACACGTTGTACGCGAAACTTAGGGAAAAACACGTTTTTTCCCAGATTTTCACTTGCAACAATTGAACAAATAATAATCCATTTGTTCCTTTCTTTTTTTTTCTTTTTTGATATTTTCATTATTTTCTAAAATGTCAAAAATGTAGTATTATATATATACTATACTCTACTTGTCATACTTACGTACTTAAATTATAAGTCATACTTAAAAATCTTACGCCACTTATTTCTCACTCACATATTTTTAAAATTTGTATACTCCTTTTTTTGTTTACGTACTCTGGGAATATTTGAGTTCATTAAAAAGAAATGGAAGGTAGGGAATACAAAATATTTATGTTTCCAAACATACAAAATTATTAGCTTCATTATACATGTGAGACATCATCTCATAGCTATATGCACCTCACATACCACAACCACCCAACCCCCCCACCCCACCCACCCCACCAAAAAAAAAAAAAAAAAAACTAATTTCAAATATACATCATAAATTTCAATCTTCTCTGATATTTGATATTAAGTGAAAGAAAACTTGTATATATATCCATATCAACTCCACATTTTGATGCCTGCACTCATATTCATCAATATTATTCCCAACATTTCTTCCATGGAGTGCAACCTTCAAAAGGTGTGTTCTTACACAAAAGTCGATCAAACCTTTGACAAAAGGGTACATAAACTTATTTCATGCGAGTTGAAATAGCTTCTTCAAAGCATTGCTTTTCGCAAAATAATTCCCTAGAGAATTGCTTTTTCTACGCGGTTCATTAACAACAGCCAAGACTTCTTTTTGATTTTCACCAAGCGGGCGCACTCGATCAGATGCTGTAATAATCTGCTGATCATTGCCTAGTGTCACTCCTTGTTTCTGTATGTATCCCCATTTGTCTTGAAATAAATAGCACAAAGCTATAATAGACATCTCTGCTATGAAAACGGTGCTCCAAAGGCTTATGCTTCTTGAAGTTCGCTTATGGTATGCGTGTAATCCGGTATACACGTTGAAAATTCCCATCAGAGTCACCACTGTTCCAAATATCCAATGGAATAAATACCACGCTCTTCGACTTTTGGTTCCCCTGACAAGCATGCAAAAATAAGTTACAAACTGCAATAATTTTAGTCATGTTAAGAATATTTAATGTGTGTAATACCTCAAAAATTTATTACTGAAATAAAATAATTATAGAATTTTGAGCATGCCTACTGACACGAATATTTTAGTGGGCTATCCTTTGTGTTTGCAGGCTTTGAGCTTTGAACTACTCCCTCCGTTTCAAATTATCTTTACTGTTATCAATGCACTTTTACCTTTTTGTCTCAATTATACTCTTATTAATGATGGTGAAAGTATCTCTCATGCATGCAAGCATTTAATCACCTAGAAAGTTGAATAATTTAGGGGGTAAATGGGTCTTCTTAACATGTATTAATTGCATTTCTTAATATGTGTGAAAAAGTCTAAAGCGACAGATATTTTGAAACGAAGGGAGTAGTATGTACCAACCTTTTGGGCCTGCGAAGTCCAAATAAGGCTTGAACCCAAACGGCAATATAAAGAGCTAACCCTACCCGTTGGTGACTGTTGCTGAATGAATTCTCAAAGCTTTTCATTGAAAGGATTGCTCCCGCTGTTACTAGAACCACTCCCACTACCTGGAACCAATTCTTCTTATTTTTATAACCATACTTTAAATTTAATAATTTTTTTTCTAAATCAAAATTTAATCAAATTGGTCATTTAAGGAGATATTTCATTTAATGATGAGTCGTATAAGAAAATGAATATTCATTTTATTCAAAAAAAAATAGAGACAAGATAACAATAAATAAATACCTAGTGAGTTAGTTTTACAGCTCCACCAGGCAGTGGCGCAGTGCACACCACACTATAAGTAGCATTTGTTTTTAAATCAGTCCTACCTTTTTAGTTTTATAGTTTTATGCCCATCATTAAAGTGGAAGTATGAGGGTGAACAAATAAATCTTGAAGATTTTCAATGATGACAATGTGTGACTTTTAAGGAGCATAAATAATGTAGTCACGTTACTATTTTCTTTCATCCAACTGCCTTTATTTTTTGCTCTTCTTTTAAAAAAAAAATTAAAAAAAAAATGAAAAACTTGTTTTACGTTCGCTTTAGTATGTAAAACATGTTTTCAAAACAAGATTTTTATAAGACTGACACTTACGAAAAAAATTGTTTTTCATCTTTTACTACTGTAAATCAAGTTTTTCATAAAACTGACTCAAAAACTAGATAAGAAAAAAATAGTAAGCTCAACGAGTAACCTGGAAAATGGCATGAAAATAGAAGATAATTTGAAGCATTTTTCTGCCGTATTGCTGTTTATTGGAAATTCTAATGGCAAGTATTCCAAGAGGCATGAGGAACCCCATTGATACCCATAACAGAATGCCATGAAGTTGGATATCAAATATCATCCCAGGACTCATCTGCAAACATAAACATTTCACACACACACACACACACAAAATCATTAAAGATTGATATATATATATATACACACACACACATATAGTAACATTCAACTCTAAGAATGGAGGGTAAAAGGGTCTTTTTACCTTGTGAGCATGGTGTTTGTTGTTGTTGTTGTTGTTGTCAAGATAGGAGCAACCAACAAGAGGTAGGAGATGAAGAGAAACAAAACAAGAAGTGATAACTGAAAGCAATTGTTTCTCAAGTACTATTTTCATTCTTATTTTCCCAACTCATGAAAAACAACTACTTGGAATGTAAGAGAAATATGGATATAATCTCACACAAAGACTTCTAATTTTATATGACAAATCTCTCTCTCTCTCTCTCTCTCTCTCTCTGTGCAATGTACCTTGTCTAACTTTGTTGAACCTTTTTTGGTAGTTATAAACAAAAATAATTCACTTTTACCTTTCAAAAGAACTAAGATTAGAACTGACCTACCTAGCTCAAAAGATAAGCTGATTTACTTTTAGAGTTTAGAGATGATTAGCACCAAGAAGTCTTAAATTCGACCTGCATGAAAGTTTGGCAATGAAATTCTTAGAATTAGAGATGGATCAGAAGGAGGGAGAGAGAGAAGTGAGAGCATGAGCTGGATTGAGCCGATAACATATTGTATTAGATGTTTCACCTTAAAACCAATTGGTGATAAGGGGAGTAGCCCCCTCAAATTTATATATCGGTTCATATTTCTCTTTTTAGTAGATGTGAGATAATTGCCTAACAGAAATGAGTAATTAAGAATATTTTATATAAAAAAACAAAGCGTATTAATATACTATATAAAATAAAAATATCAATATAGCCAATATAGGGTGACAGGATAAACTATGTGCTTGAGATAGATTAACAAAACATAAATATAGTTAAGCCATCATTTCATGCTCGTACGTAGGGCCATATATAGATACAAAAAGTTTAAATAGCCAAAATGTATGAAAATAGTATGAGTAGGAGTTCCATAATATGGTCCTACTTGCAAGCTTGTCAATGCCTCTAATTCAGACAAGTGCTAATTGTGCTTGATTGTAGTTTGAAACCGAGAAATAAAAAATAAAAAAATTATATGAATTATATTAGTGCTCACATGCTAGTTGGTACAATCTTTATAATTACCTTGTTTTAGTCACAAAATTTTTCAGCATCCAATCAATTACTCCATTTGTTTTAAATAAATATCTTCTTTTTTTGTGTGTGTGTGTTTCTAAATGTCATTATGTTCATTTGTTTGATATTATTCCCCTAAATGAATTTGTTTCACCATAAAAATCACATACTCCCTCCGTCCCATTTCAAATTGCAAAACTTGCCAAAAAGGGTGTCCCAACTAAAATTGCAAAATCCAAAAATGGCAAGTTTTAACTCACTTGCACACTCACATCCATTAACCCACTAACTATTTTTACCCCACTTTCTCTCTCCCACTCAACTATCAACACTCACAACACATCACTTTTTCACTTTTTCCCTTAATCCCCGTGCCAACCTAGTATTTGCAATTTAAAATGGGACGGAGGGAGTATTCCATTATATAGTATTGATAGAAATGAAAGTTCATAAAGTCAATAGTAATGATGATTTGCATCTTTACTATTAACATTATTCAAAAGTCAATTTTCTTTTCTATCTTTATAATTAATGACAAATGAATATTCATTTACGGGGATTGAGTAGAAAAATGGTCACTCTCGTTTCAAAGTAAAACTACTCCCTCCGTTCTATAATACATGACGTTTTAGAGAAAACACATAGATTAAGGGGCATTGTAAAATACTAAATTATCCTTAATGAAGGAGTGTTGGGGTTCCATTGTTGTGGTTAGGGATGGCAAATTGGGTGTTTTGAGTTTACCCATTAAAGTTAAAAATCCATTGGATATCCGGGTATTTTTTCTTTTAAATTTTTTTCTCAATGTTTTTGAAGTATAGTTAGACAGAAAAGTATTTATTTTTAGAGAAATCTATACACAGTATATATTAAAAGTTAAGGTAAAGTCTTTAGGTGGTGCCATGTGGACAAGTTTTGGGTAACTCTTGCTTTTGGTGGTGCCACATCATCCATAGCATTTTAATTAGGTGACTTTTCATTTTTCTCTTATTAGCTAATAGTATTAATTACTCTCTCTGTTTCAAATTAGATACCATTTTGAGGCTTTGCACAATTATTAAGAAAACAAATGAAATGCCAGCATCGCCCTTATTAATACTTTCAATTGGTTGTCCTTAATCTCTTGTGTCCCTAGAACTACGGAAGATGATATATTTACACTTGGTGTATAGAAAGATTCTATACACCACCAATATATGTGTGACACATATAGATTCTTAAACAGAAAATTACCATAGAGTCCCCCATCCTAAGGCTAATTACCACCTAGTCCAACCTAATATTTTCATCTACCATCTAGTCCAAGCTAATATTCTTATTTACCACCTAGTCCATTAAAATTATTAAATCCCTAAATTACCCTACTATAAATAAAACACTGCCCCTCCCCTCCCCTCCACTCTCCTCTCACTTTTTCCATTTTTTTACAAAAAAATAATAAAATTTTTGGTCAAACTTTGTCAAACAGCAGTCAAACTCTTATAACTAACACATAATTATCATATAAGAGTTACAAAAATTACTTTTTCATCTTTTTACAAAAAAATAATAAATTTTTTTGGTCAAACTCTTATAACTAACACATAAGAGTAAAAAAAAAAATCATTTTCCATTTTTTACAAAAAAAAAAAACATTTTTTGTCAAATTTGGTCAAACAACAGTCAAACTCTTATTACTTACACATAATTATCATATAAGAGTTACAAAAAAAAAAAATCAATTTTTTACAAAAAAATAATGTTTGACAGCAGTCAAACTCTTATAACTCACACATAATTAACATTTAAGAGTTGAAAATTTTCACTTTTTTCATTTTTTCAGAAAAGGAAATTAATATTATTTGGTCAATTTGGTCAAACTCGGTCAACCAGCAGTCAAACTCTTATAACTTACACATAGTTAACAGATAAGAGTCGAAAACTTTCACTTTTTCCAATTTTTTAGAAAAAAATAAAAATATTATTTGATCAAATTCGGTCAAACTCTTATTATAACCAACACATAATTAACAAATAAGTGTCAAAGAAATTCACTTTTTTCATTTTTTTAGAAAAAATGAACAATATTATTTGGTCAAATTCGGTGAAACTCGGTGAAACTCGGTCAAACTCTTATAACTAACACATAATCAACATATAAGAGTCGAACACTTTTACTTTTTTCATTTTTTAGAAAATTATAATAATTTTACTTGGTCAAATATGGTCAAACTCAATCAAATCAAACACACGTTATTTTTTCTAACGAGCATTAATTTATTTTAACGGATGTTAATAATTTATGTTAACAAAATTAACTTTTGTTATCTCCATCATCTTCCCAACCCAACATCCACCCCACCCTTCACAGCCCACCACCGCCCCCATCACCACCGCCACAAACCATCACAACCAATCACCACTCCACCCAACCAACTCCACCATTTTCATCAAAGGAAATTTTTGTCAGTTTTCTTCCGATGTCAAGATCTCTTTCTATACTGAATATCTGTCAGATCGCTCTGGTCAGATTGAGCGCCTAGGTGTTTCGAACATAACCCAGAAATTTGAAGTCGATCCAACGGTTAATGAATTCGGAATTTGATTTTCCTGGTCCGACTGGGTTTGTTCGCTAGTTTTTTTCCGATGAATCGGTCTCCCTATCCGGTAAATAGCTTTCAGATCGCTCCGGTCAGAATGAGCGCCTAGGTGTTGTGAACATGCCCCGGAAATTTGAAGTCGATCCAACGGTTAACGAATTGGGAATTTGAATTTTTCTAGACCGACTGGGTTTGTGGCGATTTTTGATTTAGCTACGTTTAATGCTTGTTAGAAAAAATAACGTGTGTTAGAAAAAAGTTAACGACTGAATAAAATGTTGTTTAATTTTGTATATAAAACAATAGTACGCATCATACATTTTGTGTTTCAATAGTACGAGTGTGAAATTGATGTTGGAGCCATAGTACGAGGGGCATAAAAGCAGTTTACTCGTGTATAGGGAATTTGGATCTCAGCCCAACTTCTTATCTGGTATTTGGTCTAGGCTGGGATTTATGTGTAATAAAATCTCACACTGGGGGCCTTTTGGGGAAAAAATCCTATTTTATTTTATTTATGGTGTATACATACACCAAGTGTAAGTGTAGCCTTTTCGCTAGAACTACCGGTCATCTTAAACCATTGAAGAAATAAGTGTATAAATTGGTGATCCGCTCCATCCCTTTGTAGCCAATAGGAATAGGAAGACCCAAATTATTGATACACCTAATCTAATTATTGAAGTAACATTGATAGCAGTAGTTAATGACAGACGGTTGGGGCAAGGGTATAACTGGAAGTTCATTCATTTTTTCTCACCAACGACAGCTAATTTGAGACACTTTTTCCTTCTCAAAACGACATCTAATTTGAGACGGAGGGAGTAATTGTAATAGTTACTATATTAGTTAACTATTACCATTAATAGTATTAGTTTATTATAATAGTTAATTATATAAAATAACTATTACTATTAATAGTATAAGTTAAGTATAATAGTTACTATAAAGGGTAACTATTACTATTAATAGTATTAGTTAACTATAATAGTTAACTATATAAGAAAACTATTACTATTATTAAATGTAAAAATTATTATATAAGATAACCATTACTATTAATAGTGTATTTTGGAAAAAAAAATATTATTATTAGAATTAGTTACTATATATAGTAACTATTACTTTTAACTTATTATTTACGATAAAAGTTATTCCATCCGTCTCAGGGTAAGAGTCATACTTTCTATTTTTGTACATCCTAGAGTAAGAGTCTCTTTTCTAAAATGGCAAATAATTTTTACAATTCATCTCATTCACTCTCTCTCTTACTTTACTTTTACACCCACAACACTTAAATCACTTCCACCATTTCTTATTCTCCGTGCATTTGAGAGGTAAGACTCTTACTCTGGAACGGAGGGAGTACTAATTAGGTAACCATTATCTTTTAATTTACTATTTAAGATCATAATTACTATAATGTTAATTATAATTAAAATATTATTTTCTCAGTCGATCAAGTGTAAAAATTAACATGATTATGGGACAAGCGAAGTTAATTTTAAAAAAGTATAAAGTTATTCTTAACCAATACTATTAACCAATCTTAATATCTATTTTATACTATAGTAACTAAAACTATTTTCACTATTATTAAAAATCATAAGTAGATTTATATATATCTTTAAATTTATTTATATTTATTTAAAATATTTAATAATTATATAATATAATTATAAATATCTACGCACAAAAAAGAAAACACTTGTGCGAAACACGGGTTAATCCCTAGTAAAAACTAAAAGCATGGGCGTTTATCATGCACAAACACCACCGAGAGAGAGAGAGTAAGAGAAAGTTGGAGAGGCGACATGATCTAATGAAAGCTGTCAACTTTCCATTTTGTTGTGGACTCTCACGATTCACCACACCAACCATGAAATCACACACTTTTGTCTTACCATTATCATCATCATCATCATGGCCTCTATGAAAAAGAAAATTAAATGATTTCCAACGGCCCCTGTTTTTGTTTGGCCACACATAATGGAGTAATGGTAAGCTTTGTAAAATTTCTATTGAATCGTATACTATACATTAACAATGAGATTAAGAGACGACTGCTACTAATAAAAAAGTGTAAGACTTGAAAGGAAAGGAGTTGGCAGGATTTTTATATAGTTAATGCATAGCTAGTTAATTTTTGATGTGGGATAATATCTCTAACACGTACTCTCACGTGTAGCCGGCTTTAGCCAAGGCTTACAACGTGGACTTATCAATCGGGTGGCGCGGAGCAACATTGTAGGCCGTTGGTCCTGCACCTGTAATGGACCATCTTTGATACCATGATAAAGTCTGAAGTTTCATCCCAAAACCAATTGGCTATGGAAGAAGTAGCCCAAGATATTTATATAGTCAATGCATGACTGATTAATTTCTGATATAGGATAATGTCTCTAGCAAAATACATAAGCAAGTAAGCTAAATATAAGATTTATTATGGTACAGAAAAAATATTTCCTTGGTAATCAACATTTGTTTTGAACAACATGGTAAGTTGGGTTTTTTTTTTTTTTTTTTTTTTTTTTTTTAATAGAACTTGGTAAGTTGGTTAAGAGTTAAGACATGGGATGATAAAGCAATGGGCTTAAGGTAATAGTAATAAGATACAAGACCAAGACAAAGGATAATCATTTGGTCACTATTATAACAACCTGTGATTTGCAGTAATTATGATTAATTTTAGTTGTTAGCCTTTAAATAAAGCATAAAGAGAGTGACATTAATGATTTTACTGTTTATTTTGATAATTTCTGATCTAAAAAAAAAGGAGTTTATTGATAAAGCAAAAGACTTGAAGCTTGTTTTAGAAAGACACAATATCATGCACGACAGAGGATATTCAAATGGACCACTATTATGACTTTTATGCTACTGCAATTATGAACAATATTTACTTTACAATCCTTGAATTATTAAAAAATGCGAAATAAATGAAAACAAAAACAAAAAATCAACTTGACAATCATGTGAAAAACTATTTTATCTTTCTTTTTTTTTTTTTGAGGAAGTAAAAAACTACTTTATTTACCATTTTCATATGCCTCATTTTGTATTGTTCATAAATAATTGTTATGAATTCTTATGTCTAGCGATAATGTGATGTGTAATTAAGATATTTTTTTCTAACGTTGAGTGAAAAGAGATGTTCCCAAGTTTTTTTTTAACTTCACAAAATCTTGTTGAAATGAATTCTTAGACTATCTTATTGTTATTGTGGCGGACAGCTTGTTCACAATTGTACATAACTGTAGAAAATTAGAAATTCTCACCTTATAGAAATTCTCATCTTTTGGATTAGCTTCCGACTGTTGTGGAACACTTTCTACATTTTTATTAATGCAATTGATATTTTGTTTGCTTTCAAAAAAAAAAAAAAAAAAAAAAGGTAAAAAAAACCTCACCCCTAATTTATGAATTAAAACCACACGCTTGAAAAATCTAATTTTTGTGATAAAAAAAATTGCATCCATTTATTTAGGCTTGTATCTATGTATTCATTGTTTTGGTTTTTACTTTTTTTTTTTTGTCCCAAAATGAGTGTCCATTTTGATCATAACTTTGTCTCTAAATATTTGTTTTCGAAATTGTTTTCACCGGTCTCTTTATACTTACAAAAACTAAATGTTTGTAAAGAGAATTATAAGATTATATAAATTTTGCCACCAAATTGTACAAAAAGTTATGTCCCTTAAAATGAAATTTAAACACTCATAAGGATAGAGGTAGTATTTTTGAAGTTGCCCAAACATTACCTCCAGAATTGTGTATGTAATCATAGAATGTTTGAAAAACTTGAAGTCAACCTCATGTGTTTAACATGCGGATCTGGGGTCATGCCCCAACAAGATTGCTCAATGATCCTACTTATAATCTCACAAATAGGTGGATTATGATTGAAAGGGTCTAGGTCCAAATACAATTATGTTTTTAATGGGTAATCAGATGGATGACCAAGATTAATGCGGTCGCGTAGATTGGTCGGATGCCTTTATATATACATGCCGTGGCGAGGTCCAAATACAATTATGTTTTTATTTTGATTTTTTATACATAGTAAGCATATTTTTTCTCCAAACAATCTTGACCCCCCTTCTAAAAAAAATATGGTTTCGCCACTGTACGCACGCATGTGTTATCCGCATGCAAGACCAGAAACTCCTGTTCAAAACCTCACTTCGTGCGCCCATATACGTTTTAGTCAAACGTGTTATTTAAATTGTAACAATAAATAGTGGCTTTCTTGAACTTAACGATAATGACAAATATAATAAATGAATCAAAATAAATTTAACGTGGCAGGAAATAAGGATAAACGAGAAATGCGGAAGCACTTCAAATCAAGGACTTCGGCAAACATAAGTTCGTTAACTTGGGTCTCTAAATCAGATGTGAAGAGATAGTGAGAGTGATTTGTGTGATGATTGAGTGTTGGAGTGAGAGTGTCAATACTGGCCCAAGGAGGGAACCATTTGATGACTCCTCCTTAGATAGATCCACTTAAATACTCTCATTACTTTCATTCATAAAGCAATGTGGGATAACCATTTCATATCTCATAAACTCTTCATTTACCCACTTTAACTTGCATACTTTGAACATTAATTTCTCATTCACCCGAATTGGTTTTGAGAAAATAACATACCACATTAATCTACTCACGTAGATTACAAATATGCAATTAATTTCCATTTACACGAAATAGAACCTAATGGAATTCTTGGTCAAAAGTCAGTCAAACCTTACTTTTGCAAAACCAAAACGGCCAATCGACTACTTAAGGTAACGTACTTTAGTGGTTTGCATCAAATAATGCAATGTACTCTTTAGTGTCTAAAAAATGCAAACATACTTTTTATGTAGTTTTTAATTTATGCAACCAATATCCTTTTTAATTAACTGTGTTATTTTTTTTTTAACAAAATGATGATGTGGCAAACAATTTGTTAAGATTCTAACAAATATTGATGTCAAAACTAACTTTTTATATCATCCAAAATTTAACTCCTACATAGGAGTAGGTCAATAATCAATCAAATTGGAAAAAAAAAAAAAAAAAACTTTTAAAATGGAGAAAATTATTGCCTTCCGGTCCTCAAGCATGAAACCTTATCTCATCGCATTATCCCAGATATTCGCTCCGTCTCAAATAAATGTGGTTTTAGAGTGTTTTACACATGTTAAGAAATGTCATTAATGCATGTAAAAAAGTCTCAAATACCCCTAAAATAATTCAACTACCTAGGTAATTAAATGGTTAGGTAAGATATAGTTCACTATCATTATTAAGGGTATAATTAGTATAAAACAATAAAAAGGCTTTGAAAATAATGAAACGACAAGTATTTTGAAAAAAAAATTGAACTCTCAAAACGACATTTATTTTGAGACGGTGGTCATTAGTGGTGGTCATTAGTGGAGCTAGACCCTTCCTTGTCTCAACACCATACCCACAGTTATTGCTCTCACCTTCTTCCACATCAATATTGTGAAGAAAAAAACCACTCTTCCCCATTTTCTTTCCTCCCCGTTTTCTCTCCTCACCTCCCCTCTCCCTCCTCCGCCGTTAACCTTCTTCTTCCCCAGTAGCAGCAGCCTACCCCCATCCCGAAACAACCTGCAGATCTTTCCCCTCCGTCTCCGCTCGTTCTCCGTGGCAGCTCCGACGATAATCTGGGTTCAGACAACGAATCCGAATTGACTACTTATTCGCTCTGCAACTCAGGTAAAACCGAGAGTGGAAACAGGCCATGTAAGTATGATTGGGACTACGGCTCCGATTTGTCATTTTGGGCTAAAGAGATAACCCAATCAATCGGCTCCGTCTCTGATTTGCCATTCTGGGCTAATCGAATTTGGGAACTTTTGGCCTTTCCTTTTCTTGTTGTTTCCCTCGTTTTCAGTTTGGGCATTTGGCATTTGGTGATGTTGGGTGTGATGATAATGGGCGGCGGTGAAAGCAGTGATGGTGGTGAGGGTATTTAACCAAAATTGATTTTCTTATTAGATGGGTATATGATTGATTTTTTTTTTTTTTTTTTTTTTTGAAGTTAAGAGAATTGGTGGTGATGATAGTGAGGTGGTGGCGAGATAGCTGTGATGATAGTAGGTTTCTTTATTTGATACGGAAGATGTAAGTACGTTACCTCGAGGAAGTTTTGTGTGAGACCGTCTTACACACTAGACGGTTTCACACATGAGACGGGTCTTGATAAGAGAAGAAATGGGCTTGTCCGCCTACCCATTGGGGCAAACCATTTACTCTCTCAATGAAATCCGGGGAGACCGTCTCACACAAGTTTTTGTATTTTTCCAAACGGAAATTCCAACAAAACCGGTGCGTGCCCCTTCCTGTGGTGGGATTAGGCGCATAGCCCCGAATTGTCTTAACCTTGAATGAAATTAGCCGGCTTGAGTATAAAAAAAATGCTTATTTCAGTCTGCCATAGTTGACTAAACTAGGATAGGTACGAGTGTCGTGCTGGTACCAGGTCAAACTATGGTACAACTGCTGGGAAGGTTCTCTTCTCAACATCTAGTATATTTCAATTAACATTACTGTCAATGAATTTATATACTCCATCTTTCTCAGAATGATAGTCCTCCTATTTTCATGGATTTTACGAAAGAACTTTGAGTAATAATTAAGGCTACTTTTAATTATTCTAATAAAAATTTTGAAATTGTTCTTGATACACCATTATAAATACTATTAATATCAATTTTTAGATTCACATTAACATAATTATAAGTAACATTTATAACTGCTCAAAGTTCATTCGTAATAACAACGAAAAAAGGGGGACAGCTTTTGGTGTTTCCTATTTCTTAGTTCTTGCAAATAATAATAACAAAAAAAACGTTCTTCTTAGTTCCAGGAACATATTAAGGAAGCAATTCCATCTGTCAGTCGTCCTTTCATCAGTAAGCTAGATTGTTATGATTTATTCTTAATTAATTCAGCAAATTAACTTAATTTGCAGAAGAATATTTGAATTATTCAGAGTAATTAATCACTTTTTCTTCTTCTTATTATTCAGCAAATTAATCACTATGGAGATCATCATCACTCATCCAAGCCACCCTCATAAACTCACAAAAGAACACACTCAAATGCCTTATCTCTGCTACGGCTGCAAAGAAGTTGGAATAGGTTCAACTTACAAGTGCAAGACCGACAATTGCAACTTCTATCTCCATCAAGAATGTGCCATAAGTCCCTTTTCCATCTCCCACCCGTTCTCAAAATCATGCGAATTCACCTTCCTCACAGAAGGCAGCAAGAAGAAAAGACATTTATGCGAAGCGTGTGGAAGACAAGTGAAAGGGTTCCGATACAAATGTTCTTGCACCTTCATAAAACGAAACTTTCATCCTCAATGTACAAAGTACCAAGAAAAGTACGAGGTCAATGGTTGGACATTGAACCTTAACAAAAAGATCACTACAGCATGTTTGCATTGTGAGGAGAAGGATGATGTGAAGGGGTGGGGTTACGTTTCGGATTGTGGGGATTATTGTTTTCATGTTGTGTGTTTATGGGAGAGATTGTACGATGATTGGAGTAAGGGTTTATTTAGTGGGGTCCATGCTGATGTGTCTGAAATGGTAAGCGTGACGATTATGAAGTTGGTGATGAAGCAAGTGCAGTTGCAAAGGCGGAAAAAAATCTCCGGTGGTGACAATGTAACAGGCGGAGATGTTGTCAGTATTGTTTCGTCTGTTGCTTCTGTTACTTCTGCCGCCTTGGGTAATAATTAGGACCGTCTTTTAATCAATCTTAGTATTTTTCTTTTTGAAAAATCAATCATAATAGTCTTCAATTAAGTACATGAAAATCCAAGTATGTACAAATGCAAGATTTAATTAGTAACTATTTTGAATACAATGTGTAACTATAAATCAATCATAATAGCACTTGTATCATGTTCAATGCACATTCTGAATTTTTAAGGATAAATTTGCAAAATCAACCCATTTTAAAATTCTTTAAAAAAAAAAAAAAAAAAAAAACATTTTAAAATAAAATAACTATTTTGAATATAATGTGTAACTATAAAGTAAAAGATAAACTAAAAAAAGGTAATTATTAAGTTTGTTAAGTACAGGGTTCAAAGTAAAAAAATAATCCAATTACTCAATATTCATCCCACAAACTCGCTGTCAGTCTGTCATCTGCCATCTCTCTTTGCTCTCGTCCGCCCCACTTCACTTTTGCCTTAACCTCAATTATTCAGTAACACGCCCAAAATTGAAAATTCAAATTCAGTGGCTAAAAAATAAGATTCGTTAAGTTAAAATTAGTAAGTTAAAGTTAGGGATGTAAATAGTTTGGTTTGGTTTGGTTTGGTTTGGTTTGGTTTAGTTCAGTTTAAGTCAAATTACAGACTTAATCACTATCAGTTTGGCAAAATTTCAGACTGTACCGAACTGCGAAAAAGTTCAAACAAAATTGAACCAAACCGCAATGATTTAGTTTGGTTTGACTCATACCATGATATCGCGGTTTAACAAAGCAATATGGTTCAGACCGACACCGTTATGCAAACCAACATTCAAATTGTGATTCGTACCTTGACGGGCTTTTCATTTAGATAGATCCAGCGGGTCTTCATGCACGGACTTGGGCTTGCTTTGATGCTTGCTGTGCTTTTCTGAAAGACAGGCCTGAGTGGCAAAGAAGTGTACTTTAGTTTCTTTGCCTTTCTTTTTAGAAGAATGATTATAATATATTTAAAGAAGAATGATTATAATATATTTAAAGAAAATTATTTTGCCAAATGAACCAAACTATAAATGCTACGAAACAACGTCTCAAATTATCCAATTCTGTGGATTTAAAATAAAAATTATACTCCTTATTATGTCCCACTTTAGTCTACAAAAATTATCATTTTGAGTATCTCATTTTAATTTATAAAATTTAAAAATAAAAAACTTTTTGATACTTTTAAAATATTGAGACCTACCTGTCATACTCACAACACATCACATTTTCAATTATTTTCTTATTCTTGCGCCAATGCTCATCTTTTTAAATTAAAGAGGGAAGGAGGGCATGGACGACCTTGTCAGTAGGTAAGGGAAGTCGTCGCTTAGAGCCCCTGAAATTTTACTCGATTTTAGACATCTTCTCTTTTTCCCCGTCTCCTTCTTTCCTAATTTAGGCAGCATTCCTTTCCAAGCTAAATTTTAGTTGTTGGCTTTACTTTCATTATTCTTTAAAATGAATTTTTCTCTTATTCTCCAAAACTTCTTAATTCATACTTTTATTTTATTTTTACAATTGAAATTGGTATAAATAGAGCTTCAAACCAGTTGAAGAGAGAAGCAATTGACACACGAAAATGCAGAAACAAATAAATTTTCAAGCAATCTCCACAGCCCCTCTGTTGTTGCATTTTGTTCATTCCTCCTTTGGCCTTCTACATTGCATACTCGTGGTGATACTGTCCAGGCACTGAATTCAATTCGCCGGAGTCTCTTAGTGCAGAGAAGCATCCGATTCGTGCGAGTTATCCTGGGGGACTAGCGTCCGACGACAACCTCAAGCACTCTCGGTGAGGGGGCGAATAAGTCTTAAGGACAGTGTGTTCAACACACGGCTCGGCACAAAACAATCAGTCTAGTTTTTCTGTTTATCTATTCTCCAGTTTATTAATTTATTTATTTAGTATTTATTCTGTAATTTGAGTTCTTTTTTGTAGAATTTTCCTAACAATCTTAAGACTTATTCCTTCTGCAAGAGGGAACGGATTACAGAACAACATACTAATTTCATTTGTGAGAAAGGATTGCAGATTACGATATTCTTGTGGCGTGGTGGCAATTGGAGAAAATATTGAAAAGGGACGGAAAAACGGTGGAAAAGACGCAAATTTCCAGCATTGTTTTTCATACCAGCTGTTTTATACTATTAATAGTAATAGTTATCTTATATATTTAACTATTATAATAAACTAATACTATTAATAGTAATAATTAACTAAAATATTAACTATTATAATTAATTAATACTATTAGCTAATAAGAGAAAAATAAAAAAGTCACATAATTAAAATGATATGTATGATGTGGCACCACCAAAAACAATAGTTACCCAAAACTTGTCCACATGTCACCACCTAAAGACTCTACTTGACTTTTAATATATATATAGATTTATTGTCTACAAAAAAAAAATGGGTTAATTGCAATTTAGAGCCTGAACTCAGCATAGTGTTCTCCAAGGAGGCCCCCAACAATTTATTTATGCAGACCAGGGCTCAATACGTCTTTTTTTCATCAATTTGGGGTTTTTTAACGGAAATCGTCAAAAAACCCAGTTAAGTGCCCACGTGCCGTTCTCGTGCCATTCTAATGGGGGTATTTTCGTCTCTCTGAGGTTGAAAAGACATGGGGCCCTTATGTACACCAAAGGAATACACCAAATGCTTCAACCACCTACCTCATAACATCACTGATAATCCCAAATAAAAAAAAACCAAGGGTGAGAAAGCTAGGTTTTTTCGTGCAAAGCCGATTAAACGAGCGATCGTCCAAGGGTTTGAATATGACTTGGCGCAAGAGGACAAAGAAAGGCTGCATTTATCCTGGGCGGCTTGATTATGGTATGTGTTGTTCCAAATTTCTAAGTAAAAGATTGTGTTGAATATTGTATTTCTATGCTTTGTGTCGAAAATTATGTTTTGTTGTTGTGTTCATTAGTTGAATAATCTATTCACATGCTTTGTGTTGTTCCAAAACTGATTTAGTTTCTGTCTCCATTATATGTGGTTTCCCATGAAAATTGTTTGAAAATTGTGTATAATATTGGACATATTATAATGCTGGTTCATGGTGGTCCCCTTTTTGCTTAAAATATTTATCCAAATTCTGCATTTTCTATGATATGGTGGTCCCTGTTATTTACTTAGTTGTGGTGATCCTTTCCTTTTGACCAATTTTTTATCTTTCAAACAATAATGAGTATGAGTACACATGTCTGATATCATCTTTCTTTTGCCAATGTCTTTGTTGTTTCATGTGATTACAGATTCCCCCTCACAGTTTTCCATTAAGCTTTTTCATGGGGGTCACTTTCTTGATGAGTCTATGAGGGTGTACAAAGCTGGTACTGTTACATGGTTTGATTATTTTGAGGATGATGAGATATCATATGTAGAGCTTAAGTTAGTTGTTGAAGAAGCTGGGGTGATGTCTAATGACTATAGTATATACCAAAAATTACATGGTGGTAAACCTCTGACTGTTAGGTTGATTAAAGATGATAGGGATGCTGTTGATATACCAATGTTTATGCCTAGCACTGATAGGTATGCTGAGTTGTTTGTGGAAGTAAATCCTATAGTTGAAAAGGGAAATGGGGTAACGGGAAGTGAGAATGTGAATCCTACAGTTGATAAGGGAAAGGGGATAGTGGGAAGTGGAGAAGCTGAGAATATTCAAACAGTTGAGCATGAGTTACATGATAGTGAGTATGAGAGTGCAGAGGATGATATGGGTCTACGAGATGATGGTGGGGAAGCTACTGGAAGTAAAAATAATGCTAATGCAAAAGCAAAGAGTAACCTGGTTGAATGGGACTATGGTACAGGTGTTTAGGGGAGCTAATTTGACTCCCAACTATGATTCTGATGATGGTCTGAAAGGTTATAAAAGTGACGATGAGCATCAGATTAGTAGGCCTATCAGAAAGATTTTCAATCCCAAGGTTGATATGCAGAATCCTAATTTTGAGTTGGGAATGGAATTTGCAGTTCATAGGGTTCTAGTGGAGGTTATTAAAAAGCATGCTATTGTTGAGAAAAAGGCAATATTCTTCCTTAAGCAAGAAAGTGATCCCCATGAAACAAACTTAGTTATTAAGACATTAAACAACAATCACACTTGTGGAATACATTATAATAATCCCCATGTCAATCCTTAATGGTTGTCAAGACAACATGTGAATGATTGGAGATCCAATCCAACTCAGCCTGCAAAGTCATTTCAAACCACAATCTTTCAGAAGTACACATCAAACATATCAATTCATCAAGCTTACAGAGCAAAGAGGAAGGCATTTGAGTTGATTGAAGGGAGTGTTTCAGAACAGTATGAGAAATTGTGGGATTATGCACATGAGTTGAAGGCTAGAAATGAAGGTAGTTTAGTTTTTATGACAACTGAGGATGGGAGTGTGATGGATGGGAAACCTATCTTTCAAATGTTTTATGCTTGTTTGGGTGGATTAAAAGAGGGATTCAAGTATTGCAGGAAAGTAGTGTGCTTGGATGGATGTTTCCTAAAAGGAGAGCATGGGGGTCAGTTATTAGCAGCTTGTACTATTGATCCAAATAACAACTGGTATCCAGTCCAAGAAAACAACAAATGACAAGACAATGATGGTAATGACCACTAATTATCCGCTGTCTTAATATTTTCATTGATGCCACAATCAGTGTTAAATTTTTATTTATTATTAGGCTTCAAAAGCAAAGGCAATTGTGCCTGACATGACTATACAACCACCGAGATCCAGTCCAAGAAAGTCTGCTAATCAGAACACAAATGTGGTAATTTAAACATTTAACTATATCATTTGTCTTCTATTATTCAATTTGTATTTAGCTAAGTTCTACATATTCACTTTGTCTAGGTTCCAATAAAAGCAAAGGACCCCACACAAGCATCACCAGCAAAAGAACTTAGGAGGATACCAAGATCAGACAGGTTGAAGGCTAAGTTCCAGTTCAAGAAAATTGATGGGGTAATTGATTCAGGAGAAGAAGAAGATGATGAAATGGTACCTAAAATGACAATGTCTCAACCTTCAACATTTTCTTCTCCACAAACTGAATCAATTCCAGTAAACTTGTCTCAACCCCCATTTAGTGTAATGCAATCCACTGCTGGAATGAATGTGAGGAATGTTGATCAGAGGTTTACAAGCATAGAGGTTAGTGTAATACATGGAGCAAGCAGGACTACCAAGGAAAGCACTTCACAGCCATATATTCAAAAAGGTGGGAGGAACTTTGTGAGCTGGAAACATTTGAGGGAGGCTGCAAAGAAAATGTGTGCAAAGGATAATTCACAAAGTAAAAAGTGAAGAAAGCCATCTTTCATGTCAGCATTTTGGATGTTGTTTTAAAGAGAATCTGATTCTCCATTGGACATATTATTCCTCTTTTGTCATTGTATTGGTCATGTGACTTGTTAGACTTGTTAGGTTGATACTTTAATGCCCTTGTAGGGCCTTTGTTGCTGTGCTTGTTGACTGCTGTTTTGGAAGCAAAACTTTACACCACTTTTGATGAAATATATCAGCCTTTATGTTTGAACTTATATGTGTGTAACATGTGTAGTTGTGTGTGTTATGAATGTATTTGACATATACTAACAGTGAAAAAGAAAAAAGATAAGTGAATGTTACATACCAAAACATACTGCATTTCATTCAATTTAGGGCAAAATACTTGTTTCCATTACATTGATTCTCATATTCAACATAACAAAATCCCCAAAATACAACAACTTATCACTACTACACACCATTACTAGCATTGATCAGAAAACAAAGTATCAAAATGGATTGCATTCAACACAGCCACAACCTCCATTACAAACCATTAATAAACCCCCTAAAAATACTACATTACCAAATCAGATAGACAATCCATGAGACGATCAACAGTGCAAGCAAGAATTTCTGTCTTCTTTTCAGTCTTTGAATTTCACCCTCCATCTCATTTCTCTTTCGGATCAAACAAGGAATCACAACCTTAGATCTTGCACACATCTCTGGGTCATACCAAGCAAAATACCCATAATCTCCAAACTGAAAATTAGAGATTAATCCAGTTAAAATATAAGAACAAAATTAGGGTTCATTCGAATGCAAAATTATCTTCAAATAACTTACTTTTTTGTTGTTTGGGCATTGCAGGAATCTTCGCCCTGGATTCCACTCTGTCCATGAAGTCTCAATTCGAGCAATTGAACCACACCTGCAAATCAAGTTTGTGTTCATGATGGAATCCAATTTTCTCCTTAATTTTTATGACCCGTATATATATAACTCGACAATTGTGTTTGGAGGGAAACGGTAAGACATTTTCGTGCCTTACCCAATGTCTTTTCAACCTCGGAGAGACGAAAATACCCCCATTAGAATGGCACGAGAACGGCACGTGGGCACTTAACTGGGTTTTTTGACGATTTCCGTCAAAAAGCCCCAAATTGATGAAAAAAAGACGTATTGAGCCCTGGTCTGCAGAAATAAATTGTTGGAGCCCTCATTGGGGAACACTATGCTGAGTTCAGGCCCTAAACTGCAATTAACCAAAAAAAAAATTAACGAGTCCGAACTAAATAACTCGCGCTCCAAATTCTATAGGATCGGCCATGACGAAGGAGGTATATATTTTAGAATAGACACTGAAATTAAATACTCCCTCCGTCCCATACGAAATAGGATTCTTAGTTCCGACTCAGGGATTAAGGAATAATAATCTTTTATTATAAAAAGTTGTTTGAAAAGTAGGTATTGTGAGTATGAAGGAGAGAGAAAGTGGGTGGAGAATAATAAATGAAAAGTTGTTGTGAGTATGACAAGTGGGTCCTACTAACAAAAAAAATAATAAAAGCTTTCCATTTTGGGATGTCCTATTTCGAGTGGTACACCAAAAATGGCAAAACGTCATATTTCGGATGGGACGGAGGGAGTAAGCATTTATAATTAAAAGTAATGTAAAATTTTCTGTAAAACACAAACAATAAAAACAAGTAATTTGTCATTGGAGGGAGGGACTGAGTTGCGTGGCGGCTCTAGTGCAATCCACAATTCCACATATGCGCGGCGGCTTGAGTTTTGGTGTACAGTTCTATGCTTCATGACGACACTTTTGCGCATGTGCTTGCGTAAGAGTTGTCCTCTATAATCCATTTGGCATTATTGTTTGGCGACCAAAACTTTTCTTAACATTCCATCATTTATTTATTTTTATTGTCAAATTTAATTAAATTTTAATAAGAAATTTAAAAATCACCAATAAATTAAGATATCAATATCACTAGTATGATATTGTTTCAATACCAGAATAATTATTGCTTTTGATTTGTCAACGGTTTTAAAATTGCATTCTACTAGTTTATAGTAAAATTACACCAATTTTATTTCCTATCTACCAAAGAGCTCTAGATCAAGCGATATCTCGTATTAGCTCTTCATGCATAGGTCACGGGTTCGAATCTAGTAAGGGAGATTAACCCATAGGTCAAATTTTATTTCCTCTCTAGAAAAGCGATATTATTTTATGGAGCGAAAGTAGTAGTATATCTATAAGAATTTTAAATTTTTTAGCATTTCATAATTCAAAATTCAATCGAGTTCATAAAAAATAATATTTGAATGAGACTTTTTAAAATTAGGGGATGAAAGCATAAAAATGAAAAGTGTATACTCTTTCTGTCTTATTTAAAATTGCAAAAATATTGACTAAAATTGTCAATTTAATGATATTTTGACCAAGTGTATGTAAAGATTTATTAATTTTAATAAAATTTTAAAAATTATTGTTGATAATATTCATAATGGTGATTCATTAACAATTTTTAAATTTTCATTTAAGCTTATCAATTTACTATAATTTCTTGGTCAAATGAATTTATGTTGACAATTTTTGTTAACATTTTGCAATTTCAAATAAAACGAATAAAATACGTTTTAAGTTTTCCGATCTCATGTACCACTTTTTTTAACTATACCTAATATCATTCATGATTGAATGGTTTCCAATTAGTGAATAACCTGGGCACATCCAGTAGTGCTATGTGGCCATAAATAAATTGGAAGTGTATTCAAAGTAAATTTGTAGAGACATATTAACATATTTTTTTAAGTGACTTTTTTTGGAGGTTTCATAGGCTTAATTGACAATAATTAATTGAATATTTATTTAATAAATATTATAATGTATAAAGTGGCAAGCATTTTCAGATTTGCTTGTGATTCTATTAGTACTCTGACTAGTTAGAAATAATTTAATTTTTTAATTAAAGATATTTTTTTTTTCCAGACATACGGAGAGAGAATATTATTTTGAAAGGACGAACGAACTCTTTATTTGTTTTTTTTCAAAAAAAAAAAAAAAAAAAAAAAAGTCCCCAAAAGAGTGGTTAAGTGGTAAAGTCAAGCGTCATCCTCGGTGTCGGTGAGCGGGAGGGTTTGATCCCTATCCTCTTTGCGATGTCGTCGACAAAAAACAAAAAAAGCCACTCATATAACAGTGACAACCCATATAAAAACAGCCCAACACCTCCGTGTATTAGGCCTAGTCCACTGCTATTACTACCGTAGTGCGTGTGTGAGAGAGAGAGAGAGAGAGAGAAATAGAGAAAGAAATGGTGGTGAAGGTGTACGGTCCGGAGTATGCTTCGACCAAGCGAGTAATTGTCGGACTGATCGAGAAGGAAATCGAATACGAGACTGTTCCGGTCAACGTCCTCACCGGAGAGAGCAAAACCCCTGATTTCCTTAAATTGCAGGTTCACAGTTTAGAATTATTAGTATTTTTACTTTTTATTTTATCAAATTCTATAGATTATTATTGAGTGCGCCATTAAAGATATTTTCATTAAGTTTTTTGTTTTGCATTTTTAGTGGAATAATCAGAAATTAATACTAATATTTATTCCTGTCAAAATTCATTCACATTTGCCACTAAAAATAAAATAAAATACTCCATCATCCCCAAATGGATGCCCACTTTTCACAAAAGAAAATTGTTTTCAAAAAAATGGTATTTTTTTTAAAATAAAATAAAATACTAAACCCTCTAATCAAGCATCATGATTAAATTTACACTTTTTAATCATGGTGTGCTATGATGGATCATTAAGGGTGTTTATTTAGCATATACTGTATGGTACTAAATGTGCTTAAAGATTACAGTAATTTTTTTGAAATGTCGCTCAAAATTAGAATGAACAATCATTTGGGGCAAACCAAGTACAGAGTAGTAAATTTTCAGCTCATTAGTTAAGTTCTTGATGTCCATGTATTTTTTTTTTTTAATTAATTTATTTTTGTATGATAAAAATGCAGCCATTTGGGGCAGTTCCTGTCATTCAAGATGGAGATTATACTCTGTTTGGTAAGTTGCTTCCTTAACCCATTCATTGTCTTTGGATATTTCTATTTGTTATCTTGTTTTTTCTTTTGTTTGGGTTGAATTTTGCTATCTCCTTGGCAAGATTGAGGCTTGCTGTTTCCTTTGTTTGATTTAATCTTACAAATTCTTGGTGCATCCCAAGCTAGCATGATGAAGTAATTGAGGAACCTCTAACTAGGGGTGGCAAATTGGGTGTTTTGGGTGTACCCATTAAAGTTAAAATACCCGGATATCCAATGGATTTTTAATTTAATGGGTAAACCCAAAACACCCAATTTGCCACCCCTACGTCTAACTTAGGGTGTTGGCTCTATACTTTTGTGGCACGACAGATTCAATAAACAAATGAAAATCCAATTCCAATACATAAAGGCTTGGCCTCTGCCTCTTTCTAACACCTTACCCGATAGAAGAGTTTTCTTCTATGTGAGTAACCCAACTGTCACGGTGTTGGTTCTACATTAAATAGAAATAAAAAGTTAGTTCCTTCCTTGCACGAGCAACTACCCCCATCTTAGACCAATAAGTAACCACTTTTAAGTCTTGTAAGGACCATATTAGAACAACCAATTTCATTTGTAGGTATATTTCCTTTTGTAGAAAGTGAAAGTAATTACAAGCATTTAGCTTAATTTGAGATCTGGTTCCATCGCTTGAGCATTCCGTACATGTGGCTTATGAACAATAAACGTGTTAAGGTTTCGAGTTTGGGACTTGTAGCGGAGGGTTTTAATGAAGCCTAAATTCCGTATTTGTGATTTGTAGTGGAGGGTTTTAATGTGGCCTACAAGGCTTTATGGTGGGTGTGGAAGAGAGAGTGCGAGAGTGGGGAAGAGGACGAGATTGTGATGGAGGGTGGAGGAGAGAAAGTGGGAGAGGAGAAAAGGAGGGGTGGTGATGGAGGGTGGAGGAAGAATATCAAGTATTTGTGGTACGTGGGTGGATGTTACTCCAATACATACTTTAAATATTTAACAGAATTCGTGTTAGTCTTTTTCTTATGTGGCTTGGTCACGTTGATAGTTTTTACTCAACATCATAAGAACAAAAGTGATGTCCAAGATTGTGTCATATATCGGGGAATCAAACTAATGAGCCATACTAAAACT
Source organism: Campanula takesimana (assembly GCA_026119855.1). NCBI lineage: Eukaryota > Viridiplantae > Streptophyta > Magnoliopsida > Asterales > Campanulaceae > Campanula > Campanula takesimana. The sequence goes on along the minus strand of JAOWBW010000403.1, from coordinate 794,319 downwards.
TTGGGAACGAGTTATTGCACAGAGGCTAAAAAGAACTGTGAATATTTTGGATAACCAATTTGGATTTATGCCCAGAATATCGACTATGGAGGCAATCTATCTTATGAGACAAACCATGGAGAAATATCGAGATAAAAAGAAAGATTTACATATGGCTTTCATTGATTTGGAGAAGCCGTACGATGAAGTGCCAAGAGAAGTAATTTGGTGGGTGTTAGCAAAGACATGTGTTTCAAAGAAATATATTGATATTATCAAGGACATGTATAATGGAGTTAGTACTAGCGTACAGACTAGTGTTGAGAAGATGGAAGAGTTCCCTATTACGACTAGAGTGCATCAAGGTTTTGCACTTAGTTCTTTTCTCTTCACTCTGATAATGGACGAATTATTGAGGTCAATCTTAGATAATATTTCATTTTGTATGTTGTTCGCAGATGATATTGTGTTGATTGGTGAGTCAAAAGAGGGTGTTGAAAGTAAATTGGAGTTGTGGAGAGTGGAGACACAATTTGGAATCTCGAGGTTTTAGACTAAGCATAAGCAAGACTGAATATTTAGAGTGTAAATTCTGCAGAGTTGGAAGCTAGGAGGTAGGAGTTATCACATTCGATGGAATGATTGTCCAAGGTTCTGAGTTTTTCGCTATCTTAGATCTAGTATCCAAAAGGATGGAGAATTTGATAGAGATGTGGCTCATAGGATTAAAGCAGATTGGTTGAAGTGGAAGAGTGCCATAGGATTTCTATGTGATCCCGACATGCCCCACAGATTAAAGGGAAAATTCTGTCGCACGACAATTAGGCCGACACTACTTTATGGCACTGAACTGTTGGGCCGTGAAACAGTGTAACGTTCATAAGATGAATGCAGCGGAGATGCGTATGCTACGATGAATGTATGGGCATACAAGAAATGATCGATTGAGAAATGAGGTGATCAGTGGTAAAATAGTGGTAAAGTAGGAGTTGCGCCCATTGAAGATAAAATGAGGGAGAATCGTCTAAGGTGGTTTGGTTATGTGAGATGGAGGCCGAATGATGCACTGGTTAGGGAGCTTGAAGAGTGGAGAAGTGATAAAATGGCAAGGGGTAGGGGAAGACCCAAGCAAACTTGGACTAGGGTGATTGAAAATGATACGAGTTTACTTGGATTGGAAGAAAATATGGCGTTGAAGAGGCCGGAGTGAATGGCAAAAATTCATGTGGATGATAGGGGTTGAAATATTTTTTATGTGTTTCTTATTATTATATTTATTTTCCCTATCTATTATATATTTATTCTTATATTATTAATATTTTTATTTTTTTCATCTTCCCTTCTTTTCATTTTCTAAAAAAAAAAATCCCACCTATTTCTTCTGTTTTTTTTTTTAATTATTTAATTCTATTTTCATCTTTTTTTTTCTCAAAATGACATGAGGATCATGCTAGTCGACCCCAAATTATTTTGGGACTAAGGCTTTGTTGTTTTTGTTATCAGGACGTGCACACTTTCCGTGCACACTTTCGGACGCCATCCTTTTAAAAAGTACATTGCATAGTTTGTAAAATGTTGAAAAAGTACGGTGTTTTACTTTGTCACCAGTAAGTACGTCACTATTAAGTATGTTGCATTATGCGTAATTTAGGGTATAGTATGTTGCACAACTCTTTATACTCTCTTAACAAAGTAATGCTCTTAATTGACTACATTATACTTTTAGGGTATAATTTGGCACCACAACAATGAACCCTTTGAAATTTGATTTGGTAAAGTAATTTTCGGTCCACATTATCATTTTATTATCCTAATTCCAAACTCAAATCTTGGAACTGAGATTGCGAAACATACTTATAGAAAGATGCATTAGATGACCGAGTATGAAAAATGTCGCGGTTCAAAGTCGCACTTCTCCTTAGTGTCACACCTTTAGATGCTTTTGATTACTCCCTCCATTCCGAACAAATTTTCATTTTTTTGGTCCATTACTCCATTTTAAATCAAATGCTACAAGTAGCAGATTAGTTGTTTCATATTCCTTTTATGCATAATTGTCCAAAAGTCGTAATCTTGGTTGCTGTGTGAACCAAAATCAATTTTAAAATCTGATCTTTTTGTATATAATCATTTTAAGACAGATATTATCTTTAACTTGAAAAACCCTAAATTGTGAAGTTTGTGTGTTCCCAAGTGATCATTCTATGTGCTCCAGTGTGAGGCCCAACACTTTGGCACAACAAAGGCAGGAAGAGTGCATAAAAGGGAGGTTAACATGTTTTTATGAATTTTTTTTTTTTTTTTTTTTTTTTTTTTGAAGTGGGCATATTTTTATGGGTTAAATTTACTATTTATTGGATTTTCCGAAAGGGGTTTTCAAACGTGTATACGGTCTTTTCAAAGTCAACATATTGTGCGGACTTTTCATATACTCTGTTCATGAACAGAGTCAAGAGCGATCCTCCGATACTATGCTGAAAAGTACGACTCCCAAGGAACAAAATTGCTCGGAAAAACAATTGAGGAAAAGGGTACTGTAAACCAATGGGTAGACGTTGAAGCAAACAACTTTCACCCGCCATTGAACAATTTAGTCCTCCACATTTTGTTCAGCTCCTTAATGGGTTTTCCCGCAGACCCGAGATTGATCCAAGAGAGTGAGGAAAATCTCGGGAAAGTGCTCGATGTGTACGAAGAAAGGCTATCGAAGAGCAAGTATCTGGCTGGGGATTTCTTTAGCTTGGCTGATCTTTGTCACCTTCCATTTACTCAGTACTTGGTTGGCCCAGTTGGGAAGGAGTATATGATTAGGGAGAGGAAATCTGTTAGTGCTTGGTGGGATGATATTAGCAACAGACCCTCATGGAAGAAGGTTCAACAGCTTTATAAAGTTCCATTCCCAGTTTCCGACTAGGCCAGATTTCTGTTTAAAAACTATTTGTATTACTACTACCTCCGTCCCAAAATGAATGTTCAAAAAGTTTTCAGATTTGGTCTTGATCATCAGGAGAAAGTTTGATATTTTTTTGACATTCATTTTGTGACGGAGGTGGTATGAAATAAGAGCCTGTGATGTTAGCTATCTTTGCCTGGAACTTGAAAGAAATAAGAGTTTGTAATGTTAGTTTTCTTTGCTTGGAGTATTGGAGTAGTAGAACTGTTGGAGTAGAATAAGACTTTTTTTGGTGGTTTATTTGTGTCCATTATGTTTTTGGATCAGTACTTACTGTGTTCACTTCGTTTTGGTGTTCAACTTAAAATAAATATTGATTTAACAAAATTCTGAAAACAAAATAAGTTATGATTATCTATAAAAAAAAAAAAAAAAAAAAAAGAGGCCAAAATACGTTTATCCCCCCCCCCCCCCCAAAAGTATCCAGGCAATCTCATTTTGCACCCCAAACCGAATTTTGTCCCCAAGTAACATTCTAATTTGCCTTTAGTCCCACTTTGACCTATGACCCCTAACAACGTTAGAAAATTAACGAGAAATGGTCATGTGCATGTCACATGAGGGGCATTTTGGTCATTTCCTTTTCAACTTTCATTAACCTTTAGTAAAAATAATAAACTTGTAATTTATTATCAAAATAATACATGTATTTTATATATAAAAAAATACATTGACAAGATAATAAATAAAAAATATAAATTAACTAAAAACAAATAAAAAGATAGAAAAAGAAAGCAAAAGTAAAACAAAAAGAAAAGGAAAAACAATGATTCATCAGTCCATCTCCATTTCATCTTTCTTCATCTTCCACAACCCCACCAATCTCCATTCTTCATCTTCCATGACCACCGACCTCTCTTCTTCCTTCAATTAGTGAGCCGCCACCACTGTTAAGAGTGATGACCATGAATAGACCTCACCCATCAATTTGAAAACGGGTAGTAGAATTGTTCTTTTGGATCAGAATTGAAGATCAAAATTCCTCCCCTTCCCCCTTCGGTTCACTCCCATGCCGATTCCCCTGTTTCTCCCGGTGATTTTGGTATAAAGACTAGGAATTCTCAATTGGGTTGTTTCTCCACTTGGGTATCCCTTAAAAATACCCGTTTAGATGTTCGAATTTTGGGCAGGAGAATTCTAACTCCCCTCGGGTTTTCAATGGTTGCCTTTCAGCTAGTGAGATGGAGCTTTCTGAGAACTATACTTGTCTGATTTCACGAGGGCCGAATCCGAAAACCACGCGTATATTTGATGATTGCATTGTTGAGAGTTGTTGTGGTGTTGCTGGATTCAAACTCCCCTCAGGTTGTTTTGCTAATTTGTTGTTTAATTTTGTGAAATTGGTGATCTTGGAGGAATATTGGTGGTGGTGGATGTCGGATTTGGGTGGTGGTGAAGGTTGCGACCGGATTTTGGAAAATATGGTGGTGGTGGTTATTGACCGGTGGGGTTGGGTGGAGAAAAAAATTGCCACCATAAGGGGTTGGGTGGAGAAAAAAATTGCCACCATAATAACAAATTGATATTTTTATCCTTATGTTTTCAAAGAAAATGATAAAAAAGACACCTCATGTGACATGCACATGGCCATTTCTCGTTAATTTTCTAACGCCGTTAGGGGTCATGGGTCAAAGTGGAACTAAAGGCAAATTAAAGTGTTACTCTGGGACAAAATTCGGTTTGGGCTGCAAAGTGAGATTGCCAGGAAATTTTTGGGGGATAAACGTATTTTGGCAAAAAAAAAAAAAAAAAAAAAAAGAAGCTAATAAACTAATTACTCTCATACTTTGTTAGTTATTATTTAATAATATTAGATAATCAATCTTTAATTATTATTTTTCAATTTGCAGAATTATTATTTAAAGTTAGTAAAGCAAATGTAATTAGTTTATTTTAAAGAAGGATGAGTGTGTTAAGGATTTTTTTTAAAAAAATAGTACATTGATTATGTTGTATTTTGGTTCAAAAGGGCAATTTAATCAATAAAATTGTTTAACAACAATTGGTTGATTTATCAAATTGGAAAAGAAATTATTTTTTGAACATTTTATATTTAAAACTTTTGATTTAACTCTTTAAAAGCCCATACTCTTTCAAACTAACTCAATTCATTACGTGTGTGGAACACGGTGACTTAACTGACTTTCTAGTGAATTATGCCAGTAATCCTCAAACTGATAACTATTAGCCATCATGTGACTTAACTGACTTTCTAGTGAATTATGTCAGTAATCCTCAAACTGATAACTATTAGTCATATGAGGCTGTAAATCGATGAAACTAAAATATCAAGCCCTAAATTAGAAAAATCATGTCAATGTTGGGCATATTTTGCAATTTACCGTATTTTTTATAGTAAATTTTATTGAACTTTGACTTATACTTTATATCAATTTAATTATTTTAATAAAATTTTGAATATTATTATTGATAGTAATCTAGAGTTATAACTATTTATTTTGCCTAAATAATTAGTCAAAAACAACAAAATGGTGAGAGTATGCGATCGTATAATGAAATACATATCAAAGGAGCAAACGAACAAAAATTATGCATAAAGGACCAAACTGAAAAACGTGTCAAGCAAACTATTATATAATCATTAAACTTGTCTCAATTATATAGTAGATTGGCAAATTTTTAAAAAGTTTGTATCATTCATGAAAACTGTCATCATATTATATTACGAATCTTTATGAAGCCTATTACAAACTTTTATGAATTTTCACCATTGTTAGAGCTTATTGTAGTTTGACACTTGGTAGATCTTTTTTTTTTTTTTTTTTTAATTTTTAAAGCCACTTGGTAGACCAAATATTAGTACCCATGCTTCTTCGATAGTTATACTTGAGAGTGAAAATGTAAAGAAAATGGTGGGCATGAGTATATTTGGTAAAAGAGCAAGGTGAGTAGTGGAATTAACCCGATTATAATTAATTAGAATTGGATTACCACTTCAAGGTAATTTTTGGATGATTGTTTTTATCTCCACAAGTTTCATCACGTTTAAATAGTTATTTAGTCCAAGATCATGGATTTACGAGTCAATTTGAATATATTTCTAAATCGTTATATTCCAAAATAAATGTTTTTTTTTTTTGGTTCAACTTAAAATAAAAGTAGCATTTCAAGTTGAAGGTGTCTTAGTGCAATTTATTATTGTACATGCAATGTACAAATAAGTAACGACAAGTCTTAAAAATACATACCGACAAGTCAAGCGCAATATTTATTTCAAAATATAAGGGAGTATTTAAAATGAATAGATATTAAGAAAACATTGAATTCTCAAATATACTCCCACAGTCATGTTTCGTAATGATAGTCTTATTTTACTATACAAACATTTTCACAAGGGTAAATGTCAAATATATGTCTAAAGTTTGCGGGTTGTTCGTAGAGAGGGGTGCGATGTTTTAAAAACCGCAGATCAGGGTCTAAAGTTGATAAAAACTAGCAATTAAGGGCATTTTTATGTAAATGATAGAATTTTTGGTTAAATCAACACATGTCGTGCACATGTAAACTTAACTAAAATCAATGTTACTATTTAAGGGGTAAAATGAATATTTAAAAAAATAAAGGATTAAATTTAAATTTTCACTATATATATATATATATATATATATATATATATATATATATATATATAATCATTTATTTTTGAAAAATTATTTCACTAAATGATTTAAAAAAACATATCGTCACTAAATTCACTTATTTAAAAAAAATACTCTACTAATATAAAATTTAAAATAATATTTCACTAAATTTTCAAAGAAAAATATTGCACTAAATTGATCTATAATATTATAAAAACTCTAAATTAAGTCTCTCATCTCTTTAGTAAATTCACGTTACCTACCCTTATATTTATTTTTATGTCAAATTTTTGTATGATATGATATGTGGGACTATCAGAATAAATAAATAATAATAATGAAGGGCCTAATTTTAAAAAACAATGTGAAATATTTTTCAAAAAATAATTTTAGTGAAATTATTTAAAAAAAACAAATTTCACTAATTTAGTGCAATATGTTCAAAATTTTGATTTTAGGATAGATTAATGTAATACAATATTTTCTTAAAATTTAATTTAGTTAAATATTTTTTTTAAAAAAAACTACTTCACTCTTGAACAAAAATAATCAGTTAAATTAATATTTTTAAAAACTAACTTATTGAAATATTTTTTTTAAAAAATAATAATTTAGTGAATTATACTTGTACTAGTGAAAATTTTATTTTTAGTCCTTTAAAATTTATCCCATTTAACAATGAAACTAATTTCAGTTAAATCCACATGTTCACGCCACATGGCAATTTAACTAAAAAATCTAACATTTTCGTAAAAAAAACTCTTAATTGCTAGTTTTCGTCATCTTTAGGCTTGATCTGCATGTTTTAGAATATTAGACCGCTTTCCACTATCAATCTTCAAACTTTAGACTCTTAAAAGTTATTCACCCTTGTTAACAACTTGTTTTTATTTCTATCCCTATCCTTGTTGAGAATTAATTATGACTTCATATCTCGATAACTCTCATCTTCTTTGATAAGATCACGTTCGACCTCCCCTAGCTCACTCTTATAGTCTTATTCTATGATTGATAATTTTGGTAGTTTAATAATTTTAACCAAATAAATTTGGAAATAAGATTAATTGTTTGCGACAATCAAATATAAAAATAAAAATAGGGAATGTCATTTTTTGGATACAAAGAGAATATAATCTTCCCAATTGTCGATTCAAATGACCCATAAGGTTTATAATTCGACTAGATTTTCCTAATTAAAAAGGAAACATACCCAAAAAGTTTTATTTCCACATTTATTATAAACAACCTATTTCTCATGTTTGACTTAAAATTTTCACTATTCGAGTACTATGATGAGCGTTACAGTTTTCTTTTTTAGTCCATTTCTAATAAATGTTACATTTTTAAATAAATATAAAGTTTAATAGAATTTTACCATAAAACAATTAAAACATACATACAATAAAGTGTATTTTAACCATATTGGCAACTGTAATATTTATACTCTTTAAAAACATTAAAACATTAACAAGAGTAAGATATTTATACAAAACGTAAATACTATTAATCACAAGAGCAGGATATTTATACAAGACGTGGAGTGTTTCCCAAGCTATTATAGATACATAATGAAACTATACAATGTTAATCCTATTAGAAAAATAATCAAATAAACTGTTATAAATTTAAGTAATATATCATTATAATGATACACCTTAATGGCTCGAAATTTGCCATGAATAAAAGTATTATTATTTAGAAAATTGGAAAATGTATGTCAAATTGTTAATGATACAAAACTGTTCAAAAAGGGAAAAGGTCAAGAGCAATGCTAGGGTTACAAAATAAACTCACAAAATCTTGCTCACAAAATAAGGTGACGATATTTTATTGGTTGCATCGATAATGGACCCGCCACACTCTACTTAAAAACACCAATAAAATCAAGACACCTAGGATTTTGTGATCAAATTTTTGTGATTTTTTTGTGCCCCTAGTATCATTCAAAGGTCAAATATACAACAAAGATAAAGAGTCCTAATCATAAGGAAACTTTATTATTTTTGCTGGTCAAAGAAAAAATTTAAAACCACTGCTGCAGAAGTTTCATCGTCCTATCTGATTCAATGGTCAAGATTAAGACAACACATTAACATCCCTTTTTAAAGTGGGTCCCACATATGTAAAATATATATCAGTCATTGATTTAGAAGTAGGGTTATGTATCTCAATTCAGAATATTGAGTGTCGTGAAGCAATTAAATATCGACAGTAACAGTTCCGCCACTATCAAAGAAATTTTAAGAATAACTTGAATTTATCATTGTACAAGTTATCTTAAATTAAAAAGGCTACAAAATCATTAATTTGCTATAGATTTCAAATCTCTATAATTAAAGAACAGTGGACCATAATCAGTTTAGATTATATGCTATCAGAGTCAAACCGAATTACAAAGACAATAAGATGAAATCCTCTGTACCACACTTTGTGTACCACAAGTGATCTGACGGATATGAATCGCTATTGATATTATAATTATTTAAGTCTTAATAACTTATAACCATTAGAGCACTTGTGGTACACAAGTAGTACACAAAGTGTGGTACAGAGGATTTCCTCAAAGACAACTTATATAAGTTATATGCTACTATTCCTTATTCTCATGCCTTCCTGATTAGAAATAAAAATTGTAATTTTTTTATTGTGATTTTTTCTCATGGCAAGAAAAAAAACGCAAGGTCGCAAGAAGATTGAGATGAAGAAGATAGAGAGTGAAGACGCTCGAAGAATCGCCTTCTCGAAGCGTCGAAGCGGGCTTTTCAAGAAAGCAAGTGAGCTTTCTACTCTGTGTGGACTGCACATTGCTATAATCATGTATTCCATAGGAGGCAAGGCCTTCTCGTTTGGTCATCCTAATGTTGAATCGGCTATTAATCGGTTTGAGAATGCAAATCATCAGGAGGCTGATGATGACTATATTACTAAGTTTACAAACTCTATTCGCGATTCAAGGCTTCATGTGTTAAACGAGCAATTTAATGATCTTAATGATAAATTAGCAGAAGTGCGAAACAAAAGGAAGATGTACAACATGATCTTTGAGAAATTTGGATGTCAAAGTTTTGAAGATTTCGTAGACAAGCTTGACCCTTCTCAGCTTGAACAAGTGAAAGAAACGATGCGGAAGTGGAAAGAATATTTGACTCCAAATTCTATTGGTTTTCCTATCCCTCATGATTGGTTAAAGTTGTGAGGAATTAAATTATGCTTGTTATGAACTAAAAATTACTTATCTATCAAATACCTATGATATAATAAAAGATGTTTATTTTACTGATTGCATTGCTTTTCTTGCTCATAATTAAATAATTTAAGGCTCCGCTTGTTTAACCGTAAAATGTTTTACGGAAAATATTTTACATGTTTTTCGGTGTGTGGTAACCAAAAGGAAAAAAAAATCAATGTAAAATACGGATTTATCCTCCGTTAATTCATTTTACGGAAAATGTTAACTCCTTCGCTCACACACCCAACTCCCCCATACAATCCCACCCTATCCACTCCACCTCCACCCATTGGCGAAGCCAAGGCAAGGCTAAGGGGGTCAGTCGACCCTCTTCAATTTCAGAATGTGTCAATTTTAACACTTTCAAAAATTTTAAAAATTGATATTTTACTATTAAAAATGATGAATTTACTCATTTTGACCCACTTAATTTTGAAAAAAAAATTACACTAAATTATTATTTTGACCCCTTTGTATACTAAAGTTATAAACTTCAACTATAATACTAATTCCACGAATAACCTTGACCCCTTTCTGAAAAATCCTTGCTTCGCTACTCCCTCCACCTCCAACCTTACGTTCCCTCCCCCCATCCACCCCCACCACCCACCCACCCACCCACCCACCCCCACCTAACCAACCACAAAAAAAAAAAAAAAACTTTTTTTTCCACTCATATTAAAATTATCTTTCAACACCCATTGCCTCCGGCCCCTTTACCCCACACCCCCCCACCCACCCCCCACAAAAAAAAAAAAAAAAAAAAATACTTTTTTTTTTCACTCATATTAAATATATTTTTGAACACCTCCCCCGCTCCCACTACCCAACCCACCTACCCCCAATTTTTTTTCACTCTTATTAAAATTATTTTCTAACAATTCCAATATTCGCGCTCCCTACCCCCACTACCCCACCACCACACAACCTACCCCCACACCCCCCCCCCCCAAAAAAAAAAAAAAAAAACTTTTTTCACTCTTATTAAAATTATCTTTCAACACGCCTTGCCCCCGACCTCTTTTACCCCACCCCACCCCACCCTCCCCCCACAAAAAAAAAAAAAAAAAAAAAAAAAAAAACTTTTTTTTCAATCATATGAAAATTATTCATGAACACCTCCCCCGCTCCCCAGTACCCCACTACCCTACCCCACCCACCCCTCACCCTACCCACCCCCACCAATTTTTTTTTTACTCTTATTAAAATTATTTTCTAACACCTCCCACATTCGTGCTCCCTACCCCCACTACCCCACCACCTACCCCCACCCCACCCACCCACCCAAAAAAAATAAAAAAATAATAAACTTTTTTTCTCATATTAAAATTATTTTTGAACACCTCCACCACCCAACCACCCATCCCACCCAACCCAAAATCCCCACCCACATTCAAATTTTTTCTCATATTAAATTATTATTATTTTCATATGAAAATATTTTTCGGAAAACATTTTACTTAGATTTACCAAACACCCAAAAACATGTTTATGTCATTTTTCGGAAATTGTTTTACGCGAAATAAACGGAGCCTAAGTAATAATTTTTTTTCCTGAGAGCAGAGGTGGGGACGCGGGTGTCGAGTCGGGGATGGGTGGGGGGTTAGGGGTGGTATGGGGTGGGGTTTGGGTTTGGAGTAACAATATAATACTTTTTAAGAAACAATTAAGAATAAGTAATACCCTCTCCGTCTCAGTTTAAGTTCTTACTTTCCTTTTTGTGATGTCCCAGTTTAAGGTTCTTAGTTGTTTTATTCCTTAAATGGCAAAGTATGAATAGTATTTTGGACAATCTTGTCCTCATAAAGTTCATATACATATTACAAAAAAAATACATCACTCACACGTCTACTTTTCACCCACTTGATTTATGAATGAACAATTATATCCTTCACACATTACTATTGTTGATTCAAAGTTCCCTTGGTTTCTTAATAAATGTGTAAAGTCAAACTAAGAACCTTAAACCGGAATAGAGGGAGTAGTATTTTTTAAAAATGGGTTGGGGTTGACTTTGGAATAACAATATTTTATAAGAAACAATTTAAAACGAGTAAAAAATAAAAGGCCAAAATATATTTGGCCCCCCAAAGTATCCACCCATTCCCACTTTGCCACCCAAACCCAATTTTGTCCCAAAGTGACCCTCAATTTGCCATTTGTCCCAGTTTGACCTATGACCCCCTTACACCCCAAAAGGCGTTAGAAAATTAACGAGAAATGGTCATGTGCGTGTCATGTGAGGGTTCTTTTTATCATTTTTCTTGAAAATGGAAGGGTATAAAGGTCCCTTTATACCCTTTCTCCACCACCACCATCATCAACCTTCATTCACCGCCACCACCACCACCAATTTTCCAGAATCCGGTGACCACCGCCGGCATTTTTCCAGAATCCGACCCAACCCCACCAGTCAACAACCACCACTACCACCATCTTTTCCAAAATCCGGCCACCACCTTCACCACCACCCAAATCCGACACTCACCACCATCAATACTCCTCCAAAATCACCAATTTCACAACTTCACAACTTCCAGATTAGCAGAGTGGGAAAAACTTTCATTTACACAAAACAATTGTAATTAACTCCACCAACCAATATCATTGCTGCAACCACCAGCCTTCACCATCTCTGCCATACACATAGTCCTCAAACAAAACACAATTTCAAATCAAAATCCTGATTCAACATCAGATTTCATAAGAAAAAAAATTGGTATCAAAAATTGAATTGCCCTAAACATTAAAACAAGATTTCACATACCAGATTTCACAAATACAAGTTTCAGAACTAGATTCAAACACATGATTTCAAAAGGAGGTTAGGCCTAGATCTAGATATGAATCTTGAGAAAGAGAGACCGAGCAGAAACGGCGATAACTTAGGGAAGACGATTGGGGCGGATAGAAGGAAGAAGAAAGGGCGGTGGCTTTGAGCAGGGCTGGGCCGGGCCTGTCTTTGAGATGATAACGGCCGGGCTGAGGTAGGGAAGAATGAGGAGAGTGATGACAGTAGTGTGGAAGGTGGTTTCGATAGGAGATCGGGAAATTAGGGGGAAAGGGCCGTCGAGATCTGGGTGTGTGAGGGTGGAGAGGGACGGCGGGGATGGATGGGGAAGAATGGAGGAAGAATGTGAGTTTTATTAACTGGGTTTCTCTTTTCTTTTTGTTTTTGCTTCTTTTCTTTTTTTTTCTTTTTAATTTGTTTTTGGTTAGTTTACATTTTTTTATTTATGATTTTTACTATCCCATATTATTTTTATTCTTTATGTTGTCAATGTATTTTTAATAAAATGAATTTATTATTTTGATAATAATTTATAGTTTTATTATTTGATGTAAATAAGAAAATCTAATATTGAAGAGAATAATAAAATAAAGGTTAACTGAAAATTAGAAAGAAAATGTCCAAAATACCTCTCATGTGACATGCACATGACCATTTCTCGTTAATTTTCTAACGTCGTTTGGGGTCTAAGGGGGTCATAGGTCAAACTGGGATAAATGGCAAATTAGAGGGTCACTTTGGGACAAAATTGAGTTTGGGTGGCAAAGTGGAAATGGGTGAATACTTTGGGGGGCTAAACATATTTTGGCCAAAATAAAAGTAGATTAAGTGGGGTTAGTGTGTGTGTGGGGGTGGGGGTGGGGGTTTTTTTTTTTTTTTTTTTTAATAAAGAATAATATATTTTTTGGACTGGAGGTGAGGTGGGGTTTTAAGGTGGGGTGGGGGGAGGGGTGTGTTTGGGTTGGGGGTAACAATTTTTTGAAAAGTGAGTAGGAGAGAGAAAGTGTAAGTGTTGTGAGTAAAAAAGTAAGTAGGAGAGAGGATGAATGAGAAGAATAATAAAGATTTTTTACTATTTCTAGTAATGTGCCGTTTTAAATGAGACAAAAAAAAATTGTGTGCATTGGTCCAGGATATAGAAAGTATAGTACTCCCTCCGTCCCGGAGTAAGAGTTTCACCCCTCATATGCACGCTTATTAATAAATATTGGATGTGATGTAAATGTTGTGAGTGTAAAAGTAAAGTATGAGAGAGAATGAGTGGGAGAGAATAGTGAATTGATTGGTGTTGTGAGTATAAAAGTAAAATAGGAGAGATAATGAGTGGGTGAATAGTAAAGATTCTTTGCCATTTTAAGAATGTGACTCTTACTCTGGGACGGACCAAAAACGAAAATGAGACTCTTACTCTGGGACGGAGGGAGTATATATTTGGGGGAGGGGGGTTGGTTCGGTAGTTTTTTTTTTTGGTGAGGGTAGGGGTGGTGGTGGGTAATAATATTTTAATAAATAATATTTTTTTGGGTGAGGATGGGGTATGGTGTAGGGTGGGGGGGGGGATGGGGTATGGGTGAGGGGTGAGGGGTGGGGTTGGGATGTGGTGGAGGATTGGTGGGGGTGTTTAACGCTTACCAAACAACATAAAATAGAGAAATTTCGTAGGCCATTTTCCCAGAGCCCAAATTTCGTGAAAGAAGAAGTATTTTTTTTTTTTTTTAAAATCTGGAAATAAAATTCTTTCAAAAAAATAAAAAATAAAAAAAATCTGGAAATAAATCAAATTAAATTAAACGGGCCAGACAAAAGATCAGCTTGGTTAGGCTACTTGGGCTGTGTTGGACATTAGCAAGCGTTTAGAGCCCAGCCCATTATGAGACCTAAACCCTAGTAGGTTAAACAACAAAAGCCACACACATACTTGCATTTCAGCAACGCCAGTCTCGTCTACACAGAAAACCTTCTCCGCCGCCGCTTCTTCAACTCGCCGGAAACTATGGTATTCCTTTCTCTTCTCTCTCTTTCATTCTCACACACGCTCAAATATATTCCCCTAAATTTAATTAAAAATTGAATCAGGCCAACTTATTTCCAGTCTTCCTTAATTGTACTGCACCATCTATTTTGTTTTAGATCTTTTTAAAAGAATATGAGCATGACTCTGAGTCTTAAGCTTTGAAAATAGGCGGGTAAATCATATACTAAGTACTAACCATACAATGAGAATTTTTGATTTATCAATTTGTTGAGTTATTTGATTTGAACAGTCCATGAAGTGGCTAGTTATAATGCAATCACGCTTTGGAATGTTTTTGATTTGCAACTTATTGATTTACAAGAATTTTTTGTCCCAAAAGTTTTTTTTTTTTTTTTTTTTTTTTTAAAGCTGTTCATAGATATTATTTTACCAAGTTTCTTTCGCTAGTCTCTTTATACTTTCAAAACCAAATGTTTGGAAGAGTTACTAGAATATATATGAATCTTTATCACTAAATTGTATTAAAAATATTTTCAGAATATCCCTTAAAATGAAATTTGGGTATTCATTTAGGGACCGCTTAGAATTATATTTGTTGATACCAAATAACAAAATTGATGAAATAACTATTTATACTCGGCGTTTCTTGTGTAGTATGGTATGTTCTGTAGGTTCTGATTGTAGATTTTCACATTTTTATTAACTAGTACTGTCCTTGATGATTATTACAAGTCTAAAATTTGGTGATTTTGACAGCGAAGAATGGTTGTTTTTATGTAGCATTATTTATCCTTTTGTTTCAGGGTTTGGTATTTAATTGATCAGGTCTAGGGTTCTTGGTTGCTGGATCTATTAATACAGGGGCAGACCTACCAAGGGGGGGGGGGGGGCAATGGCCCCCCTTTTTTTAAAATTTTTTTTTTTTTTACTAGTGTATTTTTTTTGAAATTTGGAGTATTAGTGCAATATTTTAGACTTTGCCCCCCTTTGTTTAAAAAAATAAACGCACCAGTATTTATTTTTGCCCCCTTTAAATGTTTCGTGCAATTTTGCCCCCTTGTGAAAAATTCCTGGGTCCGCCACTGTATTAATATGAATATGCTAAAAAAAGTGAACAATAGGCAAGCTGCTGGCCCTGCAGCTGCGTAGAAGCTTCATTTATATGATATAAACAATTGAAGAAGTTATTCCTGAACTGCGTAAATGTTACAGCTTACATATCAGTAAGGTGAATATTACTACAAAGAATTGTTTACTTAGTAACTAGCTTCTTGAACATTTTCTAGTTGGAGCAATGTTTGAATTAGTACAAAGAAACAGTCATAACTTGCTTCTAATCGTGCGCCTGTGCACTTAGTCAGCCTTATTTTTGAAATTGATGAAAGACATGTTCTGTTCTTGTTATTCATGTTTTTTTATTTTTCGTTCAGGAACTTCCTTATTTAATATTTTTTCCCGGTGATTCTGTTGTCTCAAAACATAAGAAGTAATTAATTAACCTTAGGAGTCTTGGTATAGCCACACTTCTTGTTACATGGTTGTTTGTATCCTATTTTTTTTTGTGTTTGCTATTAATTGTTGTGTATTTGGTCAATAGTCGAAGAAGAAGGTTAGAGAGCCCAAGGAGGAGAATATCACCCTTGGACCGGCTACTCGCGAGGGAGAGCATGTTTTTGGGGTCGCCCACATTTTTGCTTCATTTAACGACACATTTATCGTAAGAATCCTTTGTAGTTTTACGGTTTTACGTTTTTGTGTTGTAGTGTGTTTATTCATATGTGTTTAATGTTACTGCAGCATGTTACTGATTTGTCTGGGAGGGAAACCATGGTCCGCATTACAGGTAATTCCAAATTCCTACTTTCAGCGGGTTTTATTTTCTTTTATTTTTTCGAGAAGTATACAGTATGTGTAATGGTCCTGCTATTACATATCCAATATGAAAAACAGAAAAGTACACAAAATTGTGTATGGGATCTTTGGCATTGGTTGATGAACCTTTCAAGTGAGATTGTCTTATTTTATTACTTGGGGGACGGAGTGAGTAGTAAGAGTTTACCCATTTCCTAAATGCTTCTGCTTAACATGTTTTTCTATACACTTGTTTCCTTTTTTGACCTTAGGTGGAATGAAAGTGAAAGCTGACAGGGATGAGTCTTCACCTTATGCTGCCATGCTTGCTGCCCAAGATGTTTCAACCCGGTGCAAGGTTTGAGCTTTCTTTTCCTTTTTGTTTTGAAAAATTTATTTGGTTTCACCATTTTGTACGCATTTAAAGTAGCTTTCAGGTGGACGTTTATATCCGTGATATAAATACTGCTTGACTAAACAGTGGGAGTACTTTGCAGGAACTGGGCATCAATGCTCTTCATATTAAGCTGCGTGCTACTGGTGGCAACAAGACCAAGACTCCTGGACCAGGTGCCCAGTCTGCCCTCAGAGCCCTTGCTCGTTCAGGGATGAAGATTGGTCGCATTGGTATGTATATTCATTCTTCCAAGTTCAAATTCCCTCAGACCCATTATAAATGTCACACTTTTCTTTTTGGTATGTACCAAAATTAATGTTGCATTTCTAAATAAGGAAAGGTTCTTTAGTCCAATTTTACCACAAAGAGGTAAAACACATCCCTTGAAAACGTCAATAACTCAAATGCAACATTCATTTTGGGATAGAGGGTGACAAATTAATGGTTTTGCATATACTAATACCAACCTGTAATTCATCAATTAATCATGTCGTTGGACTTCTCTGCCATTAAAGGTCTTTGTATTTCTATTTTTATAACTCGTATTAATAATATTTTTTTCCCATTTGACAGAGGATGTGACACCAATTCCTACCGACAGTACTCGTCGAAAAGGTGGTCGAAGGGGAAGGAGGCTGTAAACTTGTCTGCTTATATTATCTTGTCTGGATGGTGTTTTTCTGTGTTTGAATTTTGTTAGTGTTTTTGTACTGTATTGTTTTGACATTTGATCATTTGGGATGGTTGTCAAATTTGCTAGCTAAGTAGACATTTTATGTTCTCTTCCAAATGAGTTGTTAGACACATTTATCTTGTCTGAATTCCTGACCCTATAACCAAAGAGTCACCTAAAATAACTCTTTAACACTTGGAGCCCTTAACCGGAATCTAATCCCCCTCTGGGAAATGCTCCACTTGGTAATAGATGTCATTATGTCACTAGCCCTTCAAAACCTTACAAATTCAGAAACCACAAAAACGTCTAATCCCCAACCCCATACTTGATTCATTGAATGGAAACGCTCTCAAAGACTACTTCAAAAACCACATTCTCAGCGATCATCATTAATCACCGATTTCTCTTAGAGAAAGAACACAATATGGGGGTGTGTCGGATGACAACTTTGGGACCCAAAGAGTGGAAGGTTTTTGTCTGGAACCATTTCCTGCAAAGCAACATATCTATCATTCAAAGGGAATGTTTTGCAATCTGGAAAGGACTTGAATGCAACAATTATATCAATCTCATCATCCTGACGTACTCAACACAACGTTTTTTTTTTTTTTTTTTTGAATGAGACGGGACTGTTAAAGATCCTACAAATCGAGCATTTGCCTTAGAACCCATCATTTCGGATATACTTGTGTTTATGTCTAAATGTAATAGAGCAATGTAAGGTGGATAGGAATTTAGTTTCGTGCATAACAATGCATTCTATACTAAAAACATGTACCACTACTTTATACTTAATAAAAAAAATAGATATACATGTTCAAAAAAAAATAAAATAAAAATGTGTGTGCTACCTTTTTTTAAAAAAATGGTATAATTCTAAAGAAATTATTATCATATTACAAAATTTTTATAAGTCATTGTGAAAATCAAACTTGAGACATTTCACTAAAAAAGATGTCTATACATACACTCGAATACCTTTTCAAGAGACCTTACGTAACATGTGTTCACATATGTCAGTTCATATCTAGAGTTTAATTTGCTAGAGGATTAGGGTAATGAGGTCCCCCTCTGCCACATACCTAGATTGCGACATTGTGAAAAAAGCCATCAAGTTCATCGAAAAAACAACTTTGGAAACAGCGATTTTGAACTGCTTCAACGGGACTATGCTGAAGCGCACCCGAGGTGTGAAAATTACACAACATTTTGTGAATGTTGCTCCACTTATTTTGGACGAATATAAAAAACGTGTTTGCTCCTATGTTAGCTTTACGTTATACAAAAATGTTTAATTTTGAAACTTTTCCCTTAAGGAAGACTCTACGCACACACCCGGATACCGTTAGACCAAGAGGCCTTTGGTGATGCTCATAGAAACTGGAGACAAAAAAAAAAGACAAAAAAAAAAGAAGAAGAGCTTACATTTGAAATATACCCTCTCTTCTAAATGATGTTCTTTTTTATTACAAATAAATTTTGAACAATAATTTTAAATTAATTTTATTAATTTCATAAAAAAGTACTTAGGGAGGGGCTATTGCCACTACAAAAATTACTTATCCACTACAATTTTTGTAAATAGACATAAATATCTTTCCATAATTTAAGGAGTTAGTTAATAAAGTATTTTAGGGTTATAAACTTTTTTTTTTTTTTCGAAATCAAATTACCATTAAATTATAAAATTCTGGGAAGGCACTCTACAATAATTAGAGGCTCAGCCCAAGTATTATCAATTACAACAATGGCAATCTGAATTACAAGAGAAATGTAAAAAGACGGATGACGAAGAAGTGTCTTCGTGCTTAAAGTTGCAGTGCCACAAAAAAAAACTAGTATATTTATGAAGTCATGTCCAATCTTCCACTCTGTAGCGCTCTTAGCAATATCTTGGAACACACGGATGCCTTTACAAGCATGACTTGGACACTGCCATATAACGGCATTCAGAAAATTACCCTTCAGAAAACATTTAGCTTTGAAAACACAACAATCGAAGGCTTCCGGGTTAGCATAAAACCGCCAACCGAGTTTCTCAACCACTGCAAGACGGAACAACTGAAGATCACAGAAACCCAATCCACCCGCTTCTTTTTGTAAACAAAGATGTGGCCATTGCATCCAATCAATATTATATAGACCATCTTGCCGATTATCCCACCAATACATAAAACAACATAGAAAATGTAAGGCTCCCACTAAGGAGAGAAAACAAGGGCTCCCACTAAGGAGAGAAGAGAAAACAACAAACATAACTACAACAACTTTCATCTTCAATTATTTATAAACAAGGATGAGAATAAATAACAATTAAAGCATTCAAATCTGGGAGTAGATTTAGAGAATTGAAAAAACTCTGTCTAAATCTAAACTCAGATTTGAGTTAAAACGAAAAAACCTAAACTAGAGAAAACGGTTGTTGTTCAAGGAAGAAGATGAAGTTGGGAGAGAAAAAGAAAGCGGTTATGGGTTATAAACTTTTGTTATCCACTATATATTGTGAATTTGTTTAATTATGAAAGTAACACAGTTTGAGTTAAGTATATGAATATGCCATATTTTTTAATATTTCATGATTAACGTATCCATTTTCTAATTTTTATTTCATCTTGCATTTATATATTTTTCTCTTTTTCTTTTGTTTATACTAAAATAAATAAATCACATGCAATCAATTACTTTTCATTATTTTATGCTCAAAAAAATATTTGGCGTTATATTTTTAAACATTAAAAAAAACTAAAGAGTTTTCCAAAATAAAGAATGTTAAAT
This sequence comes from Campanula takesimana, assembly GCA_026119855.1. Taxonomy (NCBI): domain Eukaryota; kingdom Viridiplantae; phylum Streptophyta; class Magnoliopsida; order Asterales; family Campanulaceae; genus Campanula; species Campanula takesimana. The sequence goes on along the minus strand of JAOWBW010000403.1, from coordinate 774,091 downwards.
TTATTTAATAGTATAGTATACGTGCAAATAGTTTTGATGTTCAACATATTAATATTTAATTTTATCATTATTTGAAAAATAATTTAGTGTAATTCATTCAACTACATGAATTACAATAGTGAAATAAGAAACATTTAACATAATTTGTCATATACTCATTTTACAATTCAAAATAATTGCTATATTTATCTGAATTTCACTAATTGTTTTATCCACTAATGTATTACATTCAGCCGCCTATTATATTTTGACACAATTTCTCTTACACTCATTTTAATTATATCTCAAAATTTAACTCTAAAAGTATGTATTTATTTTGTTATTGTTATTTATGCTTTTCTTCTTACTACCAAACTGATTATGTTCAAACATGCTTAAAAATAAAATAAAAATGTATGGAGATAGTTTGAAAATAAAGATAAGTTAGAAGAGACGTATTTTTAATTTATCACAGGAAAAACACATAGAAATGAAATAAAAAATTGACAAAGAGGCCAGTGACATTAGTTTATAACAATAAATTAATAATCATAAATTGCAAACATTATCTATCTTTAAAAATATATTATTTTTTTTATCCATATTAAATAAAAATTAATTAGTCATTTTGAGACGGGTAAAATACTATTCTTTACACTTGAAGAAACTGAATAAAAATAAAATATAATGTGAATTTAATTGGTCAATATTGAGAAAATAAAAAAATAAAAAATAATTGAAATTATGTTAGAGAGACTTAAAAAAATTGTTTTAGCTTAGAAAACTATTCAATAAAAGGTAAGTCCTTAAAGGGCAAATCAGTCAACATATATATCAGTTAACTTAAAATTTAGCATATGTAGTGGATTAAAATAATGTGCAGTGGCAATAGCCCCTCCCAATTACATATTACTTATGGATCATTATATACTGTCAATAACAAGTTTTAAATTTTTATTAGGATAATTCAATTAATCTAAAATTATTACCAAAAGTACGTATAAATGCTTAATGTGTAATTTGGATAACGCTTTCTATTATTATAATTTGGCGAGTTAATTAAGGGATTTTTTAATGATGTAATGGATAAGTAAATAGTTAGTGACGTTAGCCCTTACCAAAATTAAAATAATAATGTGATCACATTGCCATGTTTTCTTTGGCCACCCAACATAATGTATCTGACCATGAATATGTAGACCTTCCATTCAAATCCGTCCAACTAGAAAATTCAAATCCAACAAAGACAACACTTTGAACAAAATGTTGCCATTTAAAAAAAAAAAAGGCAAAAGTTGATTAGGGTACAAGCTTGGAAATATGTAGTTGTCTAAAAAGGGCAGCTGAATCCGCCACCTCACACCCCTCCAACGCCTAGCTGGATTTCAACCCCACCATCTTTATTTTCGGATTTTGCGGCGCCACCTACTTGCATTCATCTTCATAGCATCAACATTTCTTCTGATTAGGGGTGTAAACGGTTCGGCTTAGCTCGGTTTGGGGGGTTTTAGAGACCGAACCGCTAGTCATCGGTTTGAGAAAATTTCAAACCGAGCTGAACCGTCAAAAACTCGGAACCGAACCACAATGGTTTCGGTTCGGTTCAGCTCAAACCGCGGTTTGATATATCGGCTCAAACCGTGGCTCAAACCGCCGACCAAAAGGAAACATTCCAGTGAAAATCATCCAAATTACCTAAAGAAACTAAATCCACTGCAAAATTACCCAAATCTGTAATTAATTATCTAACCTTGGTTTACGAAGGAACAGAAGCAATCGCGCCGGAGAAGGAAGTCGCCGCGCCAGAGAAGGAAGTCGGCGTTGGGGAAGGAAGTCGCGTCGGAGAAGGCAGTCGGCGTTGGGGAAGGCATCGGCGTCGGGGAAGGCATCGACTTCGGTGCTTGAGACTTGAGAGTCCTTGTCGGCGGCGCTCCTTAGACTGAGAGAACGAGAAGTGAGAAGTGGTTTTGGGGTAGGGTTTATGTTTTATATGTATATATCAATGATCCAGATTAACTTTTACAAACAATCAATGGTCCAAATTGCCTGGTTCGGTTTAGGGGTTCGGTTTCATCGGTTCGGTTCATCGGTTCGGTTTGAACAGCTCGGTTTAGCTCGGTTTGGTTCGACTTCGGTGCTGAGACTGTGAGCTGAACCGAACCACATGGTTTATAGATTTTCTGAACCGTAGCTGAACCACTGGCGTGTAAAAACCGAACCAAACCATGCGGTTTGGTTCGGTTCGGTCTCGAACCGAACCACTGACACCCCTACTTCTGATATCGAGGTCAGCCAATTAATTACGGTTTCGGTTCGCGGAATTCTTGAACTTTATCCGGCCTGTGTTCATCTGGTTTACGATTTCGGTTATAAACCTTTGGTTCTAGACAGTTTACGTTTTTTTTTTTTTTTTTTTTTTTTTTTTTTTTTTTGCATAGGAAAAAAGTTTTGAAATTATGTTATTCCTTTTTTTTTATAAAATTATAAAGATTGTTGAAATGCATTCAAAACGGCTCTCCTTTGGTCAACTTTTTGTTACTTCTGACAAAACCGTCAGAAATCTGACGGGTCTGACGATTTTTCTTTCAATTTTGACGATTTTTTTGACTGTTCTAACGGTTTTTCTAATGCTTTTGGTTACGGTTTGGTCCATCCGCTTTGGAACCGCCGGTTTGACGGTTTTTTGAGCCTTGAACCTTAACCGTCCCTTATCATTTACGATTATGGTTACAACGATTATGGTTTTTGGCACGGTTCGTGGGGGTTACGGTTAAACCGGTTCTGGTTCCGAATTGGTCATCCCTCATCGACCGCTCACGTTTAAAAATAGGGGTGGACTCATGTGAGACCGTCTCACAGTGTGAGACGGATCATTCACGGGTCGCCCCACCCATTTTCGTAGCCCATTGTGACCCGCCTCTTCACATGCCGCCACTTGTCAAACTCGCTAGCCATGTCTCACTCGCACACACCACAGCGCGTCACATGGCGATTTTAGAAAAAAAAAACCAACAACTTTAAATTGTAATATCTTGAGATTACACTAAAAAAATTGAGCTGATCGTCGCCTGAGATGTAACACTTTTCATGAAAAAAGTAACAATTTAGTCTTGAGAAAGTAACACTTTTATCGTAAAAAGTAACAGTAGTTTTGCAGAAATTTTTAAATAGGTTGATTTTTTTTGTTTGAGAAAGTAATAATTGATATGTAACAGAGTGCATATATAATTATAATTTGATATATAGATGAACATACTCTCTTCGTCTCGGTTTAAGGTTCTTAGTTTGACTCTACACGCTTATTAAGAAACCAAGGCAAATTTGAGTCAACAATAGTAGTGTGTGATGGATGTGATTGTCCATTCATAAAGCAAGTGAGTGAAAAGTAGATGGGTTAGTGATGTTTTTTTTTTTTTTTTTTTTTTTTGTAATATATGAACTTTATGAGAACAAGATTGTCCAAAACACTATTCATACTTTGCCACTTAAAGAATAAAACAAGTAAGAACCTTAAACTAAGACATACCAAAAAGGAAAGTAAGAACCTTAAACTGGGACGGAGGGAGTAACAATTTTTTATAGAATAAACTTTTCGTTTTTTCTTTAATAAAAGCAACACTTTATTTTTACAGAAATGTAACCTAATTTTGAAGAAATGGATTAAGAATAATACTCTCTCTGTCCCATTTTAAGAGTCAAAATCTTAAAATGGAAAGTAGGTCTTACATGTTATACTCACAACAATTATCCACTAACTCTTCACCACCCACTTTCTCTTTCCTACACAACTATCAACACATCACATTTTCCTTAGTTCTTGAACCCATCAATTTTTTGACTCTTAAAATCGGCGGAGGGAGTATAAGATTTACAACAAAAACTAATGTTAAATATTATAATAAATGAATGTAACATCTTTTTCTTGATTGTAGCCGTTTCTATTTTGAAATGTAACATTTCTTTTTGAAATATAACATTTTTTAGAGAAAAAATGTAACATTTACTTATAAAACTGTTACAATATTCATCTATATAGCAAATTACAATCATAGGAGTATGCACTATGTTACATTTCAATTATCATTTTTTTCTAACCACAGAAACTATCAAACTATTTAATTTTTACGGCAAAACTGCTGATACATTTTACAATAAAAGTGTTACTTTTTAAATACTAAACAGCTACTTTTTTTTTCATAAAAACGTACTCCCTCCGTCCCGGACTAAGGTTCTTAGTTGACTTTACACGAAAATTAAGATAAAGTAAATGTTGTGAGTATGAAAAAGTAAGTAAGAGAAAGTAGGAGAGATAAAGTGGGTAGGGAGTTTTTGAGGAAAATATAGAAATATGCCCCTGTACTTAGGTTAAAGATGCAGATATATCCTTATACAAGTTAATTGCCATATTAGCCCCCGTACTTAAAAAAATGAGTGGATATTTGGACACCGTCATCTTTCTGTCTAAATCTTAACGGAATTGCTGACTGTGCACCTAATTTGCAAGTAAAATTAACTATGTGGAAAAAAATTATGCCAAAGTGGAATTTTGATGAGAATTAGGAGCTCGAAACTACGTCGTTTGGCACTTATTAAGGCTAAACTACGTCGTTTTAATTGAAGTGGGGTAGAATGTAAAATATCGAACTATCAATCAAAAAAAGTATTTTACAATAGTGAAAGGTTAAAATTAAAATAATTATTTACAATTATCACCCTTTATAATTTATCCCTCATCACTTTTATATTTACATTAAAAAATAAAAATGAAAATAAAAACCTAAACATCACCGGCAACAACCCCGACGACATTCCCGCTCTTATGTCACCCACCACAATGCTCACTCATCCTTTGTTAATTTCTTTCCGACCCAACATCACCGGCAGCCACCACCATCAACAAACCCATATCAATGCCGTCAACACCAGTCCGGTACCCTAACTCCGGTGCCCTAACTCATAAATTAGACACGAGACAAAACTCACCACATTTCTTCTTCTTATTTTCAGATCTATTTCAAATTACTATGGCTACTCTGTCCAGATCTTCCCTTTCCCTCCCCCAGCACATCTCTTCTTCTTATTTATCAAATCTATTTCAACCCAAACTGGGATTTCTGAAAGAAAAACAAAATTAAAAACGATCTTGGCTTTGATTGGGATTTGAGATTCAGATTTGTGATGTTGGCTTCTGATCTATCTAATTTTTTTCATAGTGGCTTGATTTGTGATTTTTTAATTTGTGTGTGGTGATGTTGATTTTGGTCATTGTTGGCGGTGTTTAACAGTGGAGGTGGTCGTTTGTGTTGAGCTCATGGTGGGTATTGTGAGAAGATGGTGATGGTGATGAAGAATATTTTTGATTTCACCATTAATGGAGGAAAATGTGGCAATGTTGATGAAGATCTTAACATTTGTTTGTCTGGAATTGTGAAGATGACGAAGGTAGAAGACTAGATTTTTGTTTTTTTTTAATAAAAAATATTCCAAACCGACGTAGTTTTGAGTTTAAGATAATAAGCAATTTCCCCGTGGCGAAATTATTTTCCACGTATTATATTTCGCATGCCAACTAGGACGCTTAGTCAGCCATTCCGTTAGAATTTTGACAGAAATTTAACGATGTCCAAATCTCTACACATTTTTTTTAGGTACAAATCTCTACACATTTTTTTTAAGTACAAGGGTTAATATGACAATTAACTTGTATAAGGGCATATCTACATCCTTAATCTAAGTACAGGGGTATATTTTTATATTTTCCCGGAGTTTTTGTTGTGAGAATGACAAGTGGGTCCCATGGTCCATTTTAGGTAATAAAGCAACTAAGAACCTTAGTCTGGCACAAACCAAAAAGGAAAGTAAGAACTTTAGTCTGGGACACAAGGGAGTATAACATTTTGACGACGAACATAACAGTTTTTTTTTGTTAAAAAATATGTTTTAAAAAAATAAATTCAAACCATATCATGACATATATAGTTTGATTCTTTTCGTCGAGTCGAACGCAACGATATTTTCAGATTTTTTTTTTGACTTCAAAATCTCAAAACATTGCATTTTAAAGGTTATTGGAAGTTTTTTTTACGGACCGGCACGTGGCGCACGCTAGGAGGAGGGAAGGGATGGGCTGGCAGATCTGGCTTAGACGTGTGAATCCTTGTGAGACGGTCTCACCCAAGTCTTTGTTTTAAAAATAATTGTCGCTTTAGATTATTTTATACATATTAAAAAAAATAATGAATGCTTATTAAAACAACTCAATTATTATCTTTAAAATAACTTAATTTTTTATATGGTTAAATGGTTGTACAAAAGATATTTCACAATAATTAATAGGGGTATAATTGATAGAGTAGGAAAAAATGTCTTGATAATAACAAATGATCAATATATAATGAAAAATTACTAATTGATGCAGAAATCATGACATTGAAATTATTGTAGTCATTTGAGCGCCTGCGTAACTTTTGACTCCGGATGGACTGCAGAACACATCGCATATCAAATCAAACGTCAGAGCGAGACAAACAACATTAGGGCCTCAAACGAGCTTCTAATTTATTTATTTTACCAGTTTTTGGAAATTTTCATTTTTTCCTTAATTAGGGTTTATTTTGTTTTAGGGACGCACAACGTACAAATACTTCGTTTTAGGATTTTTGGAGGCAATTTTCGTTTTTTTGTGATATTGATCATTTATTCCAATATTAGCGCACGTTTATAGATTAGATAGCTGAGTTTTTATTTGTTGTTTTATAAAAAAAAATCATTTGTATTATCAAAATATCTTATTATTTAATATAAGATAGTAATTCTTTATGTTTATAACCACCATGCAATTAAATTTTATCAAAAAAAATGCAATTACATTGGAAGTAAATGGTTACCTCAGTCATTTTGTAAGATATTTTTCAGCATTCATTTCGTAAGATAATAATTATTATTGTTTTAATATTTTCTAAAATTGCACGCGTAAAATACTTATATGTTTGGGATTACTTACATATTTTCCTCTCTCACGCCATGCATCGCACATGTGTTTCTGATTTCATTGAAGCGGGAAAGAGTTTATTAATCCATTCATGTTATGAATATATTTTAAAGTTCAATAGTTTAAAATTAAACATTTTCAACCCTAAAAACTTCCACATAAACAAACTTTCTCAATATACGGTTCCAAGTACACAAAAGTGGTTGTCACTCTTAAAGTCTAAGGCTCCATTTTAAAATCAATTGGTCCCAAGGAAAGAGACCCAAGATCTTTATATGTTATGAGCAAAGTTCGTCAATTCCCTATTTGGAAATGTCTCTAACATGCACCTCACGTGTATCCAGGTTTTTCCACAGAGCAACATCGTGGGATGTTGGGTCTCCACGTGTAACGGGCTGCTCTGATACCATCTTAAAGTATGAGGTTCCATCTTAAAACAAATACTAGGTGCCAAGGGAAGTGGTCCAAGATCTTTATAAGTTACAGACAAGGTTCGTCAGTTCCCGATGTAAGATAATGTCTAAAACAATCACTATGTATGTCTTGCTGATTTAACCAAAAAAATTTGACGGTATACGGTAATAGCTACTCCCTTCGTCTCAGTTTAAAGTTTTTTTTTAATTTCCTTTTTGATATGTCTTAGTTTAAGGTTTTTAGTTGTTTTATTTCTTCAATGACAAAATATGAACAATGTTTGGACAATCTTGTTCTCATAAAATTCATATATTACAAAAAGAATAATGCTAGGGGCACAATAAAGTCACAAAAAGGTGTAATGGTTTTATTGATGTTTTTAATTAGAGTGTGGCGGGTCCATTATCGATGCAACCAATAAAATATCGCCACCTCATTTTGTGAGCAAGATTTTGCCCTAACATTGCTCAAACAAAAAAACATCACTTACCTATCTACTTTCAACACACTTGTTTTATGGAATGAACAATTATATCATCCTCACACTACTATTGTTGACTCGAGTTTACTTTGATTCTTTGATAAATGTGCAAAGTCAAATTAATTTTTTTAAACCGTGACGGAAGGAGTATAAGGGAAAAGAAAAGATCCCAATGAATCAATGGAAAAATGGTCAATATTTTGAGCACTAAAGTAAGCATTTAACACGATGAAAGAATGATCATCACCATATACAAAGATCACATAATAAACATAAAATAAACAAGATTACTCATAATTATTATTTATTTAAGCAAAGAATAATTACTCATGAAATAAACTCGTCAACTTTTTATGATGTTCTTAATTTGTTTATTGGGTTAATGATAATTTAGACCCTGAAGTACCATACCACCCTTCCAATCGAGACCCGGATGTCTTTTTTCGCCAGATCGAACCCTGGGGTGATTCATTTTCGCCAGTTAGGGCCTTTTTGACGGAATTCGTTAGAAACTCAGTTAAAAGGCATGTGCCATGCACGTGACTAACGGAAATGGGTAGTTTGAAGTTGATATTTCATAGGGGAGAGTTTGACAAAAAAAAAAAACTCAAATAAATTATTATTTTCAAAACTAAAAAATTTAGAAAAAAATAAATTCATTATCTTTAAAAATTCAAATACTTCAATCTTAAACTTATTTATTTTTGAAAATGAAATTCTAAAATTAAAAGGGTTGAAAGTGTTTTTCTAAAAATATTTGAATAAATTTGCAACATTTTATAATCTATTACAAGAGATAAAAAAAATATTAAATTATTAAATATGAAATAAAGCATTACTAGTTTTTTTTTTTTTTTTTTTTTTTTTTAACAAATTAGCTCAACCAAACAAAAAAAAAGGAAAAAGAAAAATAAAATGATAAACCCTTCTTCCCCATATTCCTCCCCCACCCCATGTTCATCAGTAATCACCTATCTTCTTCTCCTCATCCAAACTATCACCAACACCAGCACCCACACCATCACCATCACCCACCACCACCTTCGAAGCTGACACCACCTCACCACCACTGTCAAAGTTAACACCGCCCACCACCACCACCACCACCATCAGTAAAAACCACCATTAGTCAAAACCAACATTAAAAATGAGGAGTAGCCTAAAATGAAATCAAAATCAGTCAAAACCAAATCTAAGGTTTACACAATATGGGTATCTTCCGAATTTGAAATTCCCTCGTTTAGAGTATCCAATTCAAGTTTCTGGGCATCCGATTTTAGGGTTCCAGCAGCTTCGCCATCCAAATTCAACGTTTCCCCCTTCTCATATTCCAAGCCACGAGTCAATGACCGTGAACTCAGATTGGAGGTTAGGGCTTCGAGATTTGGGGAAACATATTAGGGTTTATAGCGAATTAGATGAGATCGTCGGAGGTAACGTCGAGAGACTGGAGTGTTTTGTCTGGCGAAGAGCTCAGAAGCTCGGTAAAGCGAAAGGAAAGATGGAGTGAAGAAGATGGTGGAAGAGAAGGGAGGGATTTAGAGATGAGTTGTTTGAGGTGGGAGGGAGCGATGAAAAGGGAAGGGGGAATATCACGGAGGGGGAAGAGAAATTATAGCAGGATGGACGGCGTGGGAGGTGGGGATCGGGATCTGGGAGTGAGGAAAGGGAGATGAAGAGGATATAATTTCTTTTTATTGTTCATCCCCATTCCTTTTCAAAATATCATTTTAACCCCTTAAAAGTTATTGATAATTCAAATTATCTAATTTCGTTAGTCACGTGCATGGCACATGCCTTTTAACTGAGTTTTTAACGAATTCCGTAAAAAAGGCCATAACTGGCGAAAATGAATCACCCCAGGGTCCGATCTGGCGAAAAAAGACATCCGGGGCTCGATTGGAAGGGTGGTATGGTACTTCAGGGTCTAAATTGTCATTAACCCTTGTTTATTATAAAGATGAGAAAATTTTGGGGGAAACTAGTTTCTCCATAAGTTATAAAAAATCTTGTTTTTATAGTGTTTAAGGTTTAGGGCTTAAGGTTTAGGGTTTTAAGTTTAAGATTTAGGGGTGAAAAACATGACTTTTTATAACTTATGGAGGAACTAATTTCCTCCGAAACACACTCTATAAAGATAATAACTAGCCCAATTTTATTTTATTTTATTTTATTTTATTTTCTTGAAGTGGAGCCAAAATTCTTTTATTACAAGATGTATGTTCTCCTCTTTACCCCCAAGCCGGCCATTACTCATAAAATCATCAGTTCATCACACACAATCCCTCTCTCCCTCATTCCCATATTTATATCTATACAAAGTTACAAACACCACTATTTCAATTTATAGAGATTACCAATTACTCTTTATGTCAAACTAAACCCCAAACCAATTTTAGTCAAACTCTGGAAAATGGCAGAGACATAGATTCGTCCACCAAATTCCGCCGCCCTCCACCACCGCTTATATCCCCCCGACGACTTCCCTCTCCTTTGACCAGTTTCTTTCCACTCTTCTTTCTTTCCCTTCCTCCTATATATATATTTCAAAGAAAGAGACCCCAAAAAACACACACACACATACACACAGTTGAACAACACAGAAAATATGGATTCAATTTGGGGAACAGTAATCTCTCTCTCCCCATACCTCATGTCCATTATTGGATTTCTTATTTTCTTAGAACAGATCTCTTACTTGAAGAAGAAAAGATCCATACCCGGCCCATCTCTTGTCCTTCCGTTTGTGGGTAACGCTATTTCCCTTGTTCGTGACCCGACCCGTTTCTGGGAAGCTCAATCCTCCTTTGCTAAGTCCTCCGACGCCGGATTCTCCGCCAACTATATCATCGGCCGGTTCATTGTCTTCATCCGTTCTACTGAACTCTCTCATAAAGTCTTTGGTAATGTCCGGCCGGACGCTTTTCACCTCGTCGGCCACCCGTTCGGTAAAAAGCTTTTCGGTGAGCATAATCTTATCTACATGATGGGTCAAGAGCACAAGGATTTGCGACGTCGTATTGCCCCTAATTTCACTCCTAGAGCTCTCTCTACTTACACATCTCTCCAACAACTTACCATTTTGAAGCACTTCAAATTATGGCTAGATTTGACGAAATCCGGTGAACCGGTTACGATGCGATTTCTTTGCCGGGATATGAACTTGGAAACGTCGCAGAATGTTTTCGTCGGGCCGTATTTGAGCGGGGAAGCGAGGAAGAGATTTGAAATTGATTACAACTTCTTCAATGTCGGATTGATGAAATTACCTATTGATTTGCCTGGGACTGCGTTCAGAAATGCCAGGCTTGCCGTGTCGAGACTCGCCACCACGCTCGCCGCCTGCGCCGAAGAAAGCAAGGCGAAGATGCTAACCGGAGCCGAACCGACCTGTTTAATTGACTTCTGGATGCAGGATACTATTCGAGAAATCTCCGCCGCGGAAGAAGCCGGCGAGCCTCAGCCGCCTGGCACAACTAGCAATGAAATCGGCGGTTACCTCTTTGACTTCCTCTTCGCCGCACAGGACGCATCCACATCTTCGCTGCTTTGGTCGGTAACGCTGCTGGACTCTCATCCGGAGGTTCTAGAACGCGTGAGGAACGAGGTTGCCGGAATATGGTCGCCGGAATCTGACACACCGATCTCGGCAGACCAGCTGCGGGAAATGAAGTACACGGAGGCGGTAGCCAGGGAGGTGTTGCGTATCAGAGCTCCGGCGACGCTAGTCCCGCACATTGCCGGCGAGGACTTCCAGCTCACAGACAATTACACGATTCCCAAGGGGACAATCGTGTTCCCTTCCGTTTACGAGTCATCGTTTCAGGGGTTCACTGAACCGGACAAGTTCGACCCGGACCGGTTCATGGAGGAGAGGCAAGAGGACCGGGTGTTCAAAAAGAACTTCTTAGCGTTCGGAGCTGGGTCCCACCAATGCGTCGGGCAAAGGTACGCCATAAATCACCTGGTTCTCTTCATAGCCATGTTCACATCGTTGATTGAGTTCAAGCGGCACAGAACGGACGGCTGTGATGATATCGCTTATGTCCCCACCATTTGCCCACGTGACGATTGCATTGTTTACCTATCGCAAAGATGTAGCCGATTCCCGTCTCTCTGAAATGACGTAATAACCCTCCTTCCCGAAGCTCTATTTACGTGTCAAAGGTGGGCTTTCCAATTGGAATTATTTGAACTGGGAACCGTGATTGATTTGATTCTTTAATGAGGTGTGAATAGTTTTTCTTTTTTTTTCTGATCCAATGGGTTGGCAAAGTGTGGGGGGTGGTTTGGGAATAAATTATTTGGTGTTGTGGTGGCTTAATTTATTGGCAAATATTTTTCAATTTCTTCTCTCAATCTATAGTATGATTTATTTTAATTAGATTGTATCTATGGTGATATCATCATTAAGATTATCTTTTCCACGTATGATTTGATTTAATTATTTTTGCTCTTCTTAATTTTTATTTGTTAGGAAAATTTTTTGAATTTAAAATAGCTATAATTATAAGATTACATCTATGGTGATATCATCATATTATATAGATGAGAGTATTTTTTCACATTGACTTGAGAGTTGTTTATCTATACTTTATTATTATATCAAGAAAAAATAATTGATATAAGTGGTAGTCAAATACAATTCCTCTAAATCCACTCGATTAACATTAATATTAATATTAATGTTTGAGTAAGTTTTTTTGAGACGAGACGGTCTTAATTTTGATGAGGGGTTTGCCCAGCCCAACCATAAAAAGCATTTACTCTCTCAACAAAAGCTCTGAAAGTTGTATATCAGATCAGAAATTCAATATATGAGGCAATAAAAAAAAAAAAAAAATCACTAAACTCTGAGAATTTTCTTTTAGATCAAGGCTTTATTGTTGTTGTACTAATTTGAACTCTGAGAAATAACTCTCATACTCAATTCCCAGCCCAAAATGAACCTTTGAGGATTTGTCAATTAGATAAACAATGTAATAGATGAAGGAAAAGAAATACATAACTTTTACTCTCACCAAACTCTCCAGCCAAAAAGCAACCGAAATGAACCCTAACACTCATCTATAACTACATTATCTGATAACACATCCATAATTCAAAAAAAAAAAAAATCAGCTATAAGATTTATTCAACACACAATGGTTGAGCTACAGAAGACTAAGAGAGGCAGAGCAGAGGGAAGATCTTAGAGTGGAGAGATGTACCAGACGGCGGATGATGTGGAAGAGGGGATGTTTACCAGAAGGAGGACGGTAGAGGGCGAAGACGATTCCAATGGGTTTTTAGATTGGATGCGACAGAGTGTGATATGATTATATTGAACAAACAGCCTAGATTTATGTTTAAATGGGGGAAGGATGTGAGGTGTTAGATTGATTTGAACCACATGGGTCGTTTGGGGTTTTATTGTTTCTTTGAATTAACGAGGGGCCTTAGGGGAATAACATCTAAACGGTGTGGACACCACAAGAGTTATGAAGAAACCTTTCCTCTTTAAGAATTGGGCGGAATTTAGGGGCTGTTAGGGGAATAATTACTACTCCCTCCCTATGTCCCTAAATGAGTGTCAATTTTCAAAAAATCTTTGTCCCAAAATGAGTGTCTTTTTTTAACATGACTTTGTCCCTAAATGTTTTTTTTTTCGAAATTTTTTTCACCGGCCTCTTTATACGTGCAAAACTAAACGTTTGGAAAGGAGATTACAAGATTATATATGAATCTTTGCCACCAAAGCGTACAAAAAGTTGACATTTTCGGATGTCTCTTAAAATGAAATTTGGACACTCATTTAGGGACAAGGGTAGTACTAAATTATGATATATTTATACCCCTTTCCTACACTAAAAAATGTTGTGTCAAAAAAGGAGAGGTTGTTTACATTAAAAGCAAGAATTTTGCAAGTTATACTGAAATAAGACCAACATATCCACCATACAACATCAAAATGAATGACACAACATATGCACCTGCAACAATGATAGGTTCTCTGAGTCCACATAATTCAAGGTGGTGGTGAAATGGCACCATCCGGAACAGTCGACGCCCAGTTCCATGCAAGTATTTGGTGGTTTTGAAGTAGGACACCTGGGAAACAAGAGTTATCACGTAATAAAAATACCCGCATATAACCTTGCAGTTCCTGAATAAATGCAAAAACGAAATACTGTAGTACATAAGAACACATTATCTTAAGACATTGAACAACACCAATAATCATTAGTTTTGAAACATGGGTGTATTAAAAAAGTTTTGGATAACACAATTTTGATAAAACTATTCAAGGACAATAACAAAACTTTTAACTCAACCTCTTTATCTGAAACCTCGCCTAAGAAAACAACACCTAGTACATATGGTGCTTGTCTATTTTGGTTCAAAGTTTGATCTTCCGTTTACCTTGCATGATCCAAAGATAAAACACCACAATTTCTTCTTTTTCCTCTCCTGTACTACCTCCGCCTCAAAGCGAAATGAATGTAAAAAAAAAAATTGCTCTTAATCAAGAGTAAATTTGATTATTATTATTATTATTATTTATTTTTTTGCTATTCATTTTGGGAAGGAGAGAGTAATATGTTACTCGGGATTTACTTTAATGTATTTATAAGACACCACACAACTGCTGTCTACCAGCAGTTTTCAGCCATACAAAGTCTGGTAAACCAGGCTAAGGTTCAGACGAGATATTCTTTATCAGTTTTAAGAACAAATGTTTCAAAGACGACGCTGAAAGAGCAGAGAAGTGCGCTTGAACAGAGCAGGCCAAGTCAGATAATGGCCTGGCCACCTTAAGAATATTTTAAACCAAAGAATCTGAAAAGCAAACAAAATCATAGATACTCCCTCTATCCCAAAATAAATGTCCTCTTCTGTTAAGAATTTGGACACGATGATTAAAGAACTTTTTTGTTTCTAACTTTCTCATCTCATTACGAAATTATTACTTCCACTTTCTAAAAGTCTTACCCCTCTCTTTTAAGATTCTATTAGCTATTAGTTACTCCCTCTGTTCCAAAATAAACATCCTCGTTTCCCTTTTAGGTTGTCCCAAATAAATGTTCTCTTTCTGTACTAAACACACTTTCATCCTACTCCTCCAACTATACCCTTAATTTTTTTATCATTATGTCTCCAACCATTCCTTGGTAATTGTTCCTTGATGCTTGTTCTAGTATTAATTATGTCTTTCTCTGGCATACTTTTCTTTATCTTTCTTTGCTTTGGTAGTTGGGAAATGGACAATGACTACTAAAATCCTACAATGGGTGGACTTTGAGAAGTGACAAAAATCCTTCGGTTTTTAATGTGAAGGGCAATTTGGAAAAAGAAACCACTGGTGTCCAAACAAAATAGGGCGATTACTTCGGTATGGAATGAGTATTATTCATTTCCAAATAACCAAAGTGGAGAGAAATAGTTGTGTTAGGAGAAATAGCGAATTGATTATTGGAACGTACCAAGTAACATATACCAAGGAGATGGTTGGTAGACATAATTACGATAAAATAAAGGTATACCCCCTCCGTCCCAAAATGATCTTCTTACTTAATGTTTTTTGTTATCGATATGAAGGTACTATGAGCAATAAATTTGGTTAATTTAATTATCCTAATGAACATCTAAAATTCGTTTGATAGTATTTATAATGGTGTATCAATAAAAAAAATTAAACTTTCATTAGAATAATTAAATTAACCTAAATTTATTGCTGAAAGTACCTTCATTTTAACAACAAAATAGTGGAAAGATCATTTTGGGACAGAGGGAGTAATATAAAAGTAGGAAAAAAATGTGTTGAATATAGAAAGAGCATTATTTTGGGACATCCCAAAAAGTAAACAAAGACGTTTATTTTTGGACAAATGGAGTATATATTAATCCCACCATTTCTAGATATATATTACTCGCATCCATTTTTCTTGTTTCATGAACACACAAATGGGCAGCAAAAAGTACCTGTATCAAAACTGATAGTGCTTCTAGCACAAAGATTCCAGAAGAAACCAAAAGTGGAATGAACATTCCCGTGCAAGACGCCATGGCAGCTAAGGCTCCTCCTAAGGCTAAGGAGCCAGTATCACCCATGAAAACAGAAGCCTTGTACCGATTGTGAAAAAGAAAACCAACACATGCTCCTGCCATCGATGCTCCAAATACCGCAAGATCTGGTTTACATTAAAGATGAAGAGCTAACAGGTCATTTGCAAGCTCAATTTCCTTTTCTACAAAACTGCGTACAAACTACAAATCAAACCTTAGAGGAACAACAAAGCTTAGAACTGGGTTCCTCAGTGAACCCAATCCAAAGATCAAACAAGTAGGTTCTTGAGGGGGAGTGGGGGTATATATACTGTCAGAGCACTTCAACAGCAACGATATTAGCTAAAGTGATTTCTGAATAATTAGAGAGATGTGTGAAACTTCCTTGTTTCATAACCACCCAGCCCTCAGCGTCCCTCATCTGATGTAGCACGGATATCGTTAAGACTTAGATTTAATTCAATTATCATCATTTTATTGTAATTTTCGGAATTGTTATTAGGTAGCTAGTATTTTCATGATTTAGAGTAGATTTAGAATACATTTTGCTATTTTAGACTCATATTAAGTTACTGTATAGGTTAGGAGTAATTTTAGCAGGTTTGACTTGTTTTCCAAGTTGTAGGAGTCATATAAAATAGGGTCATAGGCTAATTCCGAAAATTACAATTAAAATAAAGATAATTAATAAAATCTAAGTCTTAACGCCGTGCTACATCATCATCATCATCATCATCATCATCATCTCTCTCTCTCTACCATTCACTTTAAAACAAATGCAGATAAAAGAGAGAAAAATGGGATCATAATCGGTATGGTTGACGGAGATTTGAGAATAAACAGATTTATACAACCCAATGATTATTAAGCAGTTATGTTTTTCTTATTGAGAACATTTGACATGTTGCATACACAGAGAGTGTGCATGTGTGTATAATCTGACATGCTTCGTAACAAGTACTGGTATGCAAGTCTACAAACAAACAAACACATGTATGTTTGTGTGTGTGTGTGTGTGTGTTTATAACATGTTACTCTTATATTACAAGAAAAAGAAGGGGGAAGGGGCACACAGCTAATTTGTTACTTGTAAAAGGCATACAAAAAATACTTGAAGTTTACATATTGTAGACATTTACATTCCGATTTCAAGTCTACTCTATTTTCTATTTGTGAACCAAAAAGACTGAAATTCATGTCGCCTAGCAGCATACGTCAGGCAAACAGATATATCCATTGTTTCTACAGACAACTATCATGCACACACCTGTTTGATTGCCAGGGGAAAGACACCACACAGTACGCATTTCCTAAAGACCTAGACTACATTGTGGAACTTTTTGTGGTAAATAATATTGTCGTATTTAATAGAGACTACTGTCTTTTGTATTTGCAGGCCAACGAACTAAAGTAAGAATGAAAATGTTCCATTGACACTATGCATTTCTAATTTTCAGCAAACAAAAACATTATTTTACGCTACTTTAAAATACGTAGGAGGACAAGGGTAGAAATTTTATGTGAGACACCTACAGTAACCAGAACACTACAAAAATTCCGTCAACCTACCATCTGACAAAACCAATTAATATTCTTTTTATCTTTTAGAGAGGTAGGATGTAAAAAACAATTAGCTGTTACATTCTTACTAACCAGAACAAATTGGAAGCACCGCGATTGACATTCCTATAAATGCTAAAGCAGCAGTCCCTCCAGCCAAGCCATCAAGACCATCTGTTAGGTTAACTCCATTTGCAGTGGAAACAAAACAGAATGAAGTCAATATCAGGTAAAACTTTCCCAGACAGACTAGGCCCACTGGTACAGGTAGAGGAACCACCATTTTACTGCAGGCAATAAACAGGTAGAAATATAAGTTGATTGCAAATAAATGTAGCTGAAGGAAGACGGCAAAATCTGAGTAGTACATCAAGCATAGCTAATATCAAATAAGTTTAGAGATTAAAACAAGCATATATAATGAAAGGATAACATTTTAATCTGATTCTTTTTTACTAACATAAAGGAGATGTTTAGCGTGTAAAATTGCATTAAGTAAAGGCCAACCAATCTTGGAAATGCAGCCCTCTTCTCTCTCTTTTTCGTATAAACAAGAAGCCTACCTCTCTCTAGAGGGTTAAACAAGTATTGTGATCAAAGAATCTAGCCACTATCCAAGATCAGGAAGCCGTTTCAATGTGTTGGACCATACCCAAAGCATGGCAGTGTTCCCATTAATGTGGTTACTAGCCAGTATCAAGTTAAGTAGTGGTCTCATTAATGTGTCTAATGGGAGATTCACACACCCCTAACAACTAAAGTTTTTCAATAAAAGCTTGGTAGACTTTCTTAAGAGTAACGACCCAATATCTACTGCCACTCTAAATAGAGACCCTTCTCTGCGTACCTGAATAGTTTCCTGACATTATCTCATGATGTATAGTTCGATTTAAATAGAGAAGTTACCCTAGGAAGAATTAGTCAGATTCTCTGACCAAGAGCACCAAAACTCGAGAATAGGCTAACACAACTTGGACTCCCATACTCTTAACTACCAATAATCCTCGGCGATTACAGGACATATTCCAATTTACTCTCGAATAAACATACATAAAATTATAAAACCATAAAACAATTCCAAACGAACCCCTCATTGGACTTGTTTTTGGAGTTTGGTTCACATATTACCTTTCCCTATTCTAGGAGACAGGCGGCCACTGATGAAGGGACTTGTTAGATCCCAAATCTGGGAGATATTCAAGAACTAGCAGATTCCCATGGGAAAGATTTTCATCATAAAGATAGATATGTGAGTTACCATCATGAAAATGCTGATCAAAATAGTTATAAGAAGGTATACATGCTGTACGGTGATGATATGTTTGTGGTACACAACCAAACTGAGAACCATATCCCAACAGCTGCCTGTAAAATTAAACAGCACAATTCAAAATCATAACAAAAAAAACAATTTTCTCTACGACAAAATCAGACAGCGAGACAGGGGATTGATGAATCACGAATCTGATTTTGAAGCATTATAAGAATTGTTACCTCCAACAATATTCTTATCCAAGAAACTAAGCCACTTTTCCTATTCTTAGTAAGGCTTAAGAAGTCATTTAGTAGCCCAATAGCAGCAAATGCTACAGTTGCTGCAGCTGCTGCAGAAACTTCAATAGAAGAAAAGCCAACTATGACTTCTGCAACAACAATGCCAATTGGTATAAGGAACAGTCCACCCATTGTAGGAGTTCCGTTCTTAGAAGAGTGTCGGGCTGGCCATCTCCTGATAACAGTCTTCATTTTCAACCTACGAAACAACGGGACACAGATATAACCGGCACAAGACACCAAAATTGCAGACGTAGAAAAAGGGCGCATCAAATGAAATGGTGGTAAGGGGAGCCTGACAATGCGCCACGCGCAGCAATCCACAAGTAAAATTAGCACTGTTAAGAAAGTCACCAGTCCCGTATTGATGAAAACGCCATATTTAATCCTGCATAGAAGTATTCTAAAAGAATTACGCACTTTGTAGATTTTGGAAGTGACAGGACTAGGTGAGAAAATTGAGAAGTAACTACATTAGAAATCAGACAGAACTTAAATAACGAAAACGAAAAGTATAACTGGAATAAACGTCTGTTGGAACTTGAATGTAGATAATGATACTAATGCATTGTAATTCTTGTCCGGTACACTCCATGACTAAAAACGACAGAAACGCAGGTGGGATTTTCGTTATATGTTACAATAGACATCTCGGAAATTAACCCTAATACCATATCTATAAAGTGACCTGCATGCAAACAGCTGTAGGAATAGATTCTCTTGGAAACAAAATGGTAGAAAAGAAAAGGACTAGTCCCTCCATCTTAATAGAGTAGATGATAATTCCATTTTGGAGCACACTAATTAAAAACAAACATTTCCTTTCAAGGAAACTAATTTTACATCTGTTAACCTTCACCAAAATTGTGTTTTCTCAATCCAAATATTCCCCTCGCCCTTGGTATTTCAACCCTTTCTTGAGATGAGTGTTTAGCCAAACGTCAATGTTGGGTATGCTTATTATAAACCACTCCTATTACCTAGATTTGATTGATCCCATAACCTTATTTTACTCTTTGTGGACTTTAAGATATATTGTAAGAAGTACTTGTACTTCATTTAGAATAGTCCACTTTATAGTTGAATAGGCTTAGGAGATTAGGACCTTCAATTTTTCTAAGTCTGGAGATCTGAGGTAAGGCCCTTGTCTACCGCATGACCAAGGTGCCGCGGAACCAATGCTTGCCGCATATCCCAAGGTTACCTCATGCAATCCATCTTGCCGCATGGTTCCATCCTACTGCAAGTTAACTCTACCGCATGGAACCATAGTTGAAGAAACTCAAGTTTGTTCAAACTTAACCATGGTCACACCTGTGTCCTTACCTTGGTTAGTTTAGAACGTTGCAAATTCAAATTTCAAATTTGAATACAACTGTCATCATAGTACAGTTGGACCACCATGACTCTGCAACAAAAGGACAACTCAGACTGAGCTCCAATTAGAATTCAACAGCTCATTGTCCTCCAAACTTGCCCTCCAAGAATTCAAACGGCTAGTTTCTCCATCAAGGCTATAAATAGACCTTGAGTTCTTCATTGAAGATACGCTGAGATTCTAAGAGAGAAATTGCTGTTGAAATTCTTGGTGATTGAAGATCATACTCAAGATTTCCAGAATCCTTTGAATCTTCAAGCACTCAACCTTCAAGTCTTCAACAAATCTCCAGCAACCTTCAAGATCAAATCTCAAGCCTCTCACACAAGATTCATTAGGCTCTAAATCATATAGATTTCAAAGAGCTCTTGATTCTTAAACACACACTCACCCCGATTGATCAATCACATAGATTGAATCATTAGGGATACACTGGTCTAAGTCTAGGATTGTTCTTCATAGAAAATAGGAGTTAATTCAGTTCTTCATCTTTGTAATCTGTACTCAAGAGAATTAATACATCCTCCATTCAAAATCCAAGACTGACCATCTTGGTAAAGGACGTAGATCTTTTAACAGATCGAACCTTTCCAAATCATTGTGTCATTTACTTACTGCACTTTTTATTTTCTGCACTTTATTTCAAGTCTTGTTCATCTTGTTCTTATTGTTCATATTAATCTTGTTTGTCGTTTAGTGTTTGATCTTTCAGATTTACGAACAATTGTGAATTGTGTTTGTTTGTCTACCTCATTGCCTTAGCTAAATTCTGACTAACTTATCATTTGCCAAAAACCTCTGAGACACAAGTTTTCAATCTCTCAACCTACCTCACCCCTATCTACCGCAGATTTGCCTACCGCAAACTCACCTACCGCATTCTCTGCCTACCGCATTATACTTATCTAAAATCAACTCAACTTGTTTTTAACGAAAACTTCCGCTGTGCATTTTATACTTGACCGCGTGGTTTTCATCTACCGCAAAATTCAAGTATAAGCATAAAGGTTGAATTTTGAAAAAGGGTTGAAATTATAAAATAGGCTATTCACCCCCCCCCCCCTCTAGCCTCTTTTCATACCCTTGTTGTGTCTCTGGGACCAACAAGTGGTATCAGAGCAAACACCATTATAAAACTTCTGTTTTTCAAGCTTAACAGCTTGGGTGCCGATTCAAAATGGCAAGTCAGAAAACTATGGCAACGGTTAACTTTACTCACGTTCCAGCGTTCGACGAAGATAACTTTGACGTATGGAAGCACAGCATTCTAACTCAGTTCTACTCCATGGACGAGCAACTTGGTGATTGTCTTACCATTGGACCATACTTCCCAATGAAAGCTAATCCGGATCCAGAAACCAATGGTGCAAATCCGACTATCAAGAAACCAAAAGCTGAATGGACCGATGAAGAGAAAAGACTGGTTGGAATGGATGTGAAAGCAAAAAGTATACTTCTAAGTACCTTGAGTACGTCACAGCGTCGACAGATCATGGAATGTTCTACTGCAAAAGAACTTTGGGATGCAATTGAAGATTACATCGAAGGAGATCAAGCTTGCAAGGAAAGCAAAAAGTTTGCAATTCAAAGAAGATTCAACAACTTTGCTAAGATCCCCGGTGAATCACTAAGAGCCACTTATGATCGTTATTGTGAGATCGTGAGTACTTATACAGCACTCGGAAAGAAGCTTACCAAGAAAGAAATCAATGTTAATTTTCTTGCCGCTCTTGGTTCACAATATCTACACAAAGGAAACACTCTTGAAGATACCAAGCTACTAGATGACATGTCTCTCAGAAGCCTCTATGCCAACCTCAAGGTCTTTGATATCAAGCTTAACAACATTGCTGAAATGGAAGGAAAAACAAAGAGCTTATCGTTGGTTGCTCAAAAGGAAGAAGTGAACGAGGAAGAAGATCCAAAAATCTCCACATCAGATTTACTTGATATGGATGATGATGATTTTGCTATGTTCGTGAAAAGATTCCAAAAGTTCAGAAAGACAGCAAGACCCGGATCAACAAGCAAAGCTCCAACAAGGTTTTCAAGGAGCAGCCCTTCAAAGAAGAAAGAGAACTTCAACTTCTCCAAGAAGAAAGAAGATCTTGTTTGTTTTAATTGCAGGAAACCAAGTCACTTCGCATCAGAATGTCCAATTCCCAAGTATGAGTATATGAGGAAGAAAAGTAACTTTACTCCAAGGTACTCAAAGCAAAAGGGAATGATGGCTGAAGAAGACTCTACCTCAAAAGAGTTAGCTACTTGGATAGAGTCAGACTCTGATGAAAGCGATGAGGATTCTGAAGAAGGTCACATCTGCTTGGTCGTTCAGTCCGATGATGAGGATGATAATAAAAGTCGTCGCTCACCAAATGCAAAACCTAAACGGATAAGTTATACGGCCGATGAACTTGCTGAAAAGGGATTCCTAACTCCGGTTCAAAAGAATGGTGATCTTCTATTTTCAAGATGTGATGTGAGTGCAGCAAAGAAGGCTCTACTAAACCCCAAAGTGAAGGAAGTTCTGTCTACCACAGCTCAAGTCAAGTTTGACATTTCCCCCGATGAACAAGAAAAGATGTTTGCAAAAGCTGAACAGGTAATTAGTAAATTCTCTGACATGAAGGAAGCTTTAGCACTTTCAACTGAAGAAATTTCCCAGCTTAAGACGGAGAAATCTCTACTAAGATCTTAACTCACCCTCCTTAAGGAGCAGATCAAGAGCATGACTCCTCTTACTGATCGAAACCGTTTCTTAGAAGAACAAAATGCTATATTTAAAGTTAAAAACGATGAATTGGTTGCTGAGATAAATGATCTTAAAAGGATTACTAATGAGTGGACCAATTCTCGTGTCACTATGGAACAAATCTTAGAATCCCAAAAGCCTAGTGGTGATAAGGAAGGCTTAGGATTTCAAACTAGTGACAACTTTAAATGTGCATCTTGTTGTGAAAGAGATGAGAAATTTACCCAGCAAACTTTGGAAGGGTCGAAGGCTAAACATCATATTTCAAAGGATGTAGGACAAGAACCAAAGAAGAAACTAGAGTTCAACTATGTCTACCCTAAGAAACAAACTGGCAAGGCAAAGATGAAAGGTATTGCCGTGGATGAACCTACCGCAGAGTCTACCTCATGCGGAAAGGCAGAGTCTTCCTACCGCAGAATCCTACCGCGGCAGACTACCTTTCTTGAGACTAGTGTTTAGCCAAACGTCAATGTTGGGTATGCTTATTATAAACCACTCCTATTACCTAGATTTGATTGATCCCATAACCTTATTTTACTCTTTGTGGACTTTAAGATATATTGTAAGAAGTACTTGTACTTCATTTAGAATAGTCCACTTTATAGTTGAATAGGCTTAGGTGATTAGGACCCTCAATTTTTCTAAGTCTGGAGATTTGAGGTAAGGCCCTTGTCTACCGCATGGAGCCTACCGCATGACCAAGGTGCCGCGGAACCAATGCTTGCCGCATATCCCAAGGTTACCTCATGCAATCCATCTTACCGCATGGTTCCATCCTACCGCAAGTTAACTCTACCGCATGGAACCATAGTTGAAGAAACTCAAGTTTGTTCAAACTTAACCATGGTCACACCTGTGTCCTTACCTTGGTTAGTTTAGAACGTTGCAAATTCAAATTTCAAATTTGAATACAACTGTCATCATAGTACAGTTGGACCCCATGACTCTGCAACAAAAGGACAACTCAGACTGAGCTCCAATTAGAATTCAACAGCTCATTGTCCTCCAAACTTGCCCTCCAAGAATTCAAACGGCTAGTTTCTCCATCAAGGCTATAAATAGACCTTGAGTTCTTCATTGAAGATACGCTGAGATTCTAAGAGAGAAATTGCTGTTGAAATTCTTGGTGATTGAAGATCATACTCAAGATTTCCAGAATCCTTTGAATCTTCAAGCACTCAACCTTCAAGTCTTCAACAAATCTCCAACAACCTTCAAGATCAAATCTCAAGCCTCTCACACAAGATTCATTAGGCTCTAAAATCATATAGATTTCAAAGAGCTCTTGATTCTTACACACACACTCACCCCGATTGATCAATCACATAGATTGAATCATTAGGGATACACTGGTCTAAGTCTAGGATTGTTCTTCATAGAAAATAGGAGTTAATTCAGTTCTTCATCTTTGTAATCTGTACTCAAGAGAATTAATACATCCTCCATTCAAAATCCAAGACTGACCATCTTGGTAAAGGACGTAGATCTTTTAACAGATCGAACCTTTCCAAATCATTGTGTCATTTACTTACTGCACTTTTTATTTTCTGCACTTTATTTCAAGCCTTGTTCATCTTGTTCTTATTGTTCATATTAATCTTGTTTGTCGTTTAGTGTTTGATCTTTCAGATTTACGAACAATTGTGAATTGTGTTTGTTTGTCTACCTCATTGCCTTAGCTAAATTCTGACTAACTTATCATTTGCCAAAAACCTCTGAGACACAAGTTTTCAATCTCTCAACCTACCTCACCCCTATCTACCGCAGATTTGCCTACCGCAAACTCACCTACCGCATTCTTTGCCTACCGCATTATACTAATCTAAAATCAACTCAACTTGTTTTTAACGAAAACTTCCGCTGTGCATTTTATACTTGACCGCGTGGTTTTCATCTACCGCAAAATTCAAGTATAAGCATAAAGGTTGAATTTTGAAAAAGGGTTGAAATTATAAAATAGGCTATTCACACCCCCCCCCCTCTAGCCTCTTTTCATACCCTTGTTGTGTCTCTGGGACCAACAAGTGGTATCAGAGCAAACACCATTATAAAACTTCTGTTTTTCAAGCTTAACAGCTTGGGTGCCGATTCAAAATGGCAAGTCAGAAAACTATGGCAACGGTTAACTTCACTCACGTTCCAGCGTTCGACGAAGATAACTTTGACGTATGGAAGCACAGCATTCTAACTCAGTTCTACTCCATGGACGAGCAACTTGGTGATTGTCTTACCATTGGACCATACTTCCCAATGAAAGCTAATCCGGATCCAGAAACCAATGGTGCAAATCCGACTATCAAGAAACCAAAAGCTGAATGGACCGATGAAGAGAAAAGACTGGTTGGAATGGATGTGAAAGCAAAAAGTATACTTCTAAGTACCTTGAGTACGTCACAGCGTCGACAGATCATGGAATGTTCTACTGCAAAAGAACTTTGGGATGCAATTGAAGATTACATCGAAGGAGATCAAGCTTGCAAGGAAAGCAAAAAGTTTTCAATTCAAAGAAGATTCAACAACTTTGCTAAGATCCCCGGTGAATCACTAAGAGCCACTTATGATCGTTATTGTGAGATCGTGAGTACTTATACAGCACTCGGAAAGAAGCTTACCAGAAAGAAATCAATGTTAATTTTCTTGCCGCTCTTGGTTCACAATATCTACACAAAGGAAACACTCTTGAAGATACCAAGCTACTAGATGACATGTCTCTCAGAAGCCTCTATGCCAACCTCAAGGTCTTTGATATCAAGCTTAACAACATTGCTGAAATGGAAGGAAAAACAAAGAGCTTATCGTTGGTTGCTCAAAAGGAAGAAGTGAACGAGGAAGAAGATCCAAAAATCTCCACATCAGATTTACTTGATATGGATGATGATGATTTTGCTATGTTCGTGAAAAGATTCCAAAAGTTCAGAAAGACAGCAAGACCCAGATCAACAAGCAAAGCTCCAACAAGGTTTTCAAGGAGCAACCCTTCAAAGAAGAAAGAGAACTTCAACTTCTCCAAGAAGAAAGAAGATCTTGTTTGTTTTAATTGCAGGAAACCAGGTCACTTCGCATCAGAATGTCCAATTCCCAAGTATGAGTATATGAGGAAGAAAAGTAACTTTACTCCAAGGTACTCAAAGCAAAAGGGAATGATGGTTGAAGAAGACTCTACCTCAAAAGAGTTAGCTACTTGGATAGAGTCAGACTCTGATGAAAGCGATGAGGATTCTGAAGAAGGTCACATCTGTTTGGTCGTTCAGTCCGATGATGAGGATGATAATAAAAGTCGTCGCTCACCAAATGCAAAACCTAAACGGATAAGTTATACGGCCGATGAACTTGCTGAAAAGGGATTCCTAACTCCGGTTCAAAAGAATGGTGATCTTCTATTTTCAAGATGTGATGTGAGTGCAGCAAAGAAGGCTCTACTAAACCCCAAAGTGAAGGAAGTTCTGTCTACCACAGCTCAAGTCAAGTTTGACATTTCCCCCGATGAACAAGAAAAGATGTTTGCAAAAGCTGAACAGGTAATTAGTAAATTCTCTGACATGAAGGAAGCTTTAGCACTTTCAACTGAAGAAATTTCCCAGCTTAAGACGGAGAAATCTCTACTAAGATCTTAACTCACCCTCCTTAAGGAGCAGATCAAGAGCATGACTCCTCTTACTGATCGAAACCGTTTCTTAGAAGAACAAAATGCTATATTTAAAGTTAAAAACGATGAATTGGTTGCTGAGATAAATGATCTTAAAAGGATTACTAATGAGTGGACCAATTCTCGTGTCACTATGGAACAAATCTTAGAATCCCAAAAGCCTAGTGGTGATAAGGAAGGCTTAGGATTTCAAACTAGTGACAACTTTAAATGTGCATCTTGTTGTGAAAGAGATGAGAAATTTACCCAGCAAACTTTGGAAGGGTCGAAGGCTAAACATCATATTTCAAAGGATGTAGGACAAGAACCAAAGAAGAAACTAGAGTTCAACTATGTCTACCCTAAGAAACAAACTGGCAAGGCAAAGATGAAAGGTATTGCCGTGGATGAACCTACCGCAGAGTCTACCTCATGCGGAAAGGCAGAGTCTTCCTACCGCAGAATCCTACTGCGGCAGACTACCTTTCTTGAGATGAGTGTTTAGCCAAACGTCAATGTTGGGTATGCTTATTATAAACCACTCCTATTACCTAGATTTGATTGATCCCATAACCTTATTTTACTCTTTGTGGACTTTAAGATATATTGTAAGAAGTACTTGTACTTCATTTAGAATAGTCCACTTTATAGTTGAATAGGCTTAGGAGATTAGGACCCTCAATTTTTCTAAGTCTGGAGATTTGAGGTAAGGCCCTTGTCTACCGCATGGAGCCTACCGCATGACCAAGGTGCCGCGGAACCAATGCTTGCCGCATATCCCAAGGTTACCTCATGCAATCCATCTTACCGCATGGTTCCATCCTACCGCAAGTTAACTCTACCGCATGGAACCATAGTTGAAGAAACTCAAGTTTGTTCAAACTTAACCATGGTCACACCTGTGTCCTTACCTTGGTTAGTTTAGAACGTTGCAAATTCAAATTTCAAATTTGAATACAACTGTCATCATAGTACAGTTGGACCACCATGACTCTGCAACAAAAGGACAACTCAGACTGAGCTCCAATTAGAATTCAACAGCTCATTGTCCTCCAAACTTGCCCTCCAAGAATTCAAACGGCTAGTTTCTCCATCAAGGCTATAAATAGACCTTGAGTTCTTCATTGAAGATACACTGAGATTCTAAGAGAGAAATTGCTGTTGAAATTCTTGGTGATTGAAGATCATACTCAAGATTTCCAGAATCCTTTGAATCTTCAAGCACTCAACCTTCAAGTCTTCAACAAATCTCCAGCAACCTTCAAGATCAAATCTCAAGCCTCTCACACAAGATTCATTAGGCTCTAAAATCATATAGATTTCAAAGAGCTCTTGATTCTTACACACACACTCACCCCGATTGATCAATCACATAGATTGAATCATTAGGGATACACTGGTCTAAGTCTAGGATTGTTCTTCATAGAAAATAGGAGTTAATTCAGTTCTTCATCTTTGTAATCTGTACTCAAGAGAATTAATACATCCTCCATTCAAAATCCAAGACTGACCATCTTGGTAAAGGACGTAGATCTTTTAACAGATCGAACCTTTCCAAATCATTGTGTCATTTACTTACTGCACTTTTTATTTTCTGCACTTTATTTCAAGTCTTGTTCATCTTGTTCTTATTGTTCATATTAATCTTGTTTGTCGTTTAGTGTTTGATCTTTCAGATTTACGAACAATTGTGAATTGTGTTTGTTTGTCTACCTCATTGCCTTAGCTAAATTCTGACTAACTTATCATTTGCCAAAAACCTCTGAGACACAAGTTTTCAATCTCTCAACCTACCTCACCCCTATCTACCGCAGATTTGCCTACCGCAAACTCACCTACCGCATTCTCTGCCTACCGCATTATACTTATCTAAAATCAACTCAACTTGTTTTTAACGAAAACTTCCGCTGTGCATTTTATACTTGACCGCGTGGTTTTCATCTACCGCAAAATTCAAGTATAAGCATAAAGGTTGAATTTTGAAAAATGGTTGAAATTATAAAATAGGCTATTCACCCCCCCCCCCTCTAGCCTCTTTTCATACCCTTGTTGTGTCTCTGGGACTAACAGTCAATTTTCTATAGCGATGGGCATGATAATTACTTTTATGTGCATCAAAGCAAGAGCAGAAGGAAAACAAAAAAAAAATGAAAAATACACCAGAAACTAGGAAATCAGAGTTTTCTTATCATGTTGAAACTCAGACAAAGGAACTGATGTAGAGAAGCGGAAGCATAAAAGAAATAAATAGAGATAAACACTATAGATCCGTTGATTGTTCTCAACAATGCCGGAAGAATAGCCTTCAATAACCCATTGATTCGAAGAATACTAGGAAATTGGCATCAAAAGGGAAGAAATCCACTTTCGGGAATAAAGAACAACGTTCAATACTCAAATTTTATTAATCAACAACTAATTTTCGGAATTACAAAAAGTCCTATTTTTATAAGGCTCCTAAGACTTGGAAATCAAGTCAAACACTTCTAAAAACAACCCTAACCTATATAGTAACCTAATAGAACTTTAATTCATCAAAATAAAGTCCTAATATACTTCAAATCATCAAAATATTAGCTATCTAATAATAAATCCGAAAATAACAATAATAATTAAAATAAATCCCTAAATATATCTCTATATTGATCTCCATCATTCTCCTCGGCTTCGAAAAATTCGTCCTCGAATTTGAAACAGTTTGCAGTTGAATTTGTAACAGCACAAGTAAAGTTTGTAACATGATTGTTCTTCCATTGACCTTCAACATAAGAATATGAAATCCTTTGAATCCTCGACGAACTTGAAATTTTCCAACTTGAGTAATAACATTCATCCAATCCGCCCAATATAATTTAATATACTCATGGAGTAACAAATTCTTAATGTAACTTGAAGAATATGCCTTGGTAGTGGTAGGAGGAACATCAAAGGGATCAACGAATTGATGTGTAGCAAACTTTTCATCATAAATCGGTATTTGAGACAAATCATCTATAAATTGTGGAATAGATGTAGTGGTAAAAGACCCAACAATGCCAACCATTGTTATACCAACTTGATGACAAAGCTCGCAATGACACTCATCGTAAATTGGTGGTTTTGACCAATCCACAAAAATATCATTACTTGGAGAATCGAAAAAAAGCCATGAGAAATCAACCATTTTTATTTTTTATTTTTTGGATTTTTGTTTTCTATTTGAAGAATGAGAGAAATAAAAAAGAATGATAAACATATACCTCAACCAAATTCCTGGTTTAGGCTCTGATTACCAACTGATGTAGAGAAGCGGAAGCATAAAAGAAATACGTAGAGATAAACACTATAGATCCGTTGATTGTTCTCAACAATGCCGGAAGAATAGCCTTCAATAACCCATTGATTCGAAGAATACTAGGAAATTGGAATCAAAAGGGAAGAAATCCACTTTCGGGAATAAAGAACAACGTTCAATACTCAAATTTTATTAATCAACAACTAATTTTCGGAATTACAAAAAGTCCTATTTTTATAAGGCTCCTAAGACTTGGAAATCAAATCAAACACTTCTAAAAACAACCCTAACCTATATAGTAACCTAATAGAACTTTAATTCATCAAAATAAAGTCCTAAAATACTTCAAATCATCAAAATATTAGCTATCTAATAATAAATCCGAAAATAACAATAATAATTAAAATAAATCCCTAAATATATCTCTATATTGATCTCCATCAGGAACCCAACTGGAAGCTCCCCTAGCTGACACCCAAAAGGAGAAGCCAGATTACATTCTGTCCTGCAAAGCGTTAATGACAGTCTGATGTCTGAAAACTCTGAAGGTATGCTCCATCCAAATGCCCAAAGAATAACAAGAAGCCCACACTGCCACAATACTAAACCATTCTACTGCATCTGAATAAACGAAGTATTAGAGGGACTAACCCTGGCCTTCCCAACTGCCCTTGGAAGGATTGTGCCAAGAAAGAAAGCGCCTTCACCGAAGAAAAGAATGATCATGAGATTCTGAGAAGTTTTAACACACCATCACATCAGCTCGAAGATCCTCTCAGTGAAACTACAATTTGCAACGCGTTGCATATATGGAACTTATTAAGAATGTGTGGTGGGGGGGACACAAGATCTAATTACGAACGCAACCCTAACCTTCCAAATCAACAAAAAAGAAAGGTTTGAAGCTGGATCAAATGAGATAGAAAAGACCAACAAGAACAACAATTGAAGTCCTCTAAAGCACAAGCCCGAGTGTCTAAGCGCAAAGAAAGGTGCACTTGCTAGAGATGGTCTTAAAAAGAGAGAAAACCTTCTCAGCCTACTCAAGTTTCAATTGAGGAAAGAAGTGAAATTCCAACTATACCAGTCCTTAAAACGGAAACTTGAATGAGTAAGCGAGATAAGTGGAATGAGCCAAACAACCGATCCATCTTCCCAAAAGAGAACTGATCTCATTCCCAGCTTGAAATGGGTTACAAGGAGTAACTGACAGCATTGATGAATAAACTTCAATGGACTACTATGGGTCAACGAACTACTGATAATGGCATTCCACCCTTTTGGCGGAATCCAAATACTCTCTTGACAACTCTATGCTAAATTGAGTGCAGTTCTTAGCAAAACCGCCAGCCACTTACCTTCAAGGAGAACAATCCCCACCAATAGCCAACCCTGCTCTCCTCAGGCAGGCACCCCATGTCCTACGCCACCAAATGATCTTGATCACCCTCCCCCAAACCTCGCCACATGAAATCTTTGATGATCTTCTCAAGCGTACTAACCAGACAGACAAGGACTTTTGGGGGTTTAGTAGAGATAGGAAATTAGTAAAATGCTCGAAAGACAAGATCTGATATGGGGAATCTTCACACCAAGGGAGAAAGAATAAAATGACACTTCCACCCAACAATATAAATAGTAGCTGAGGAACAAGACAATTTAAGGATTACCCCAAGGAGCAGCCAAGAGGTACATTGGCAATGATACAACCCAAATCCAATGAAAGAGCATAAACAATAACCCTTGACAGTAATGTTGAACAAACTACACCACATTTAGATTAATATTGTGATCGGAAAAGATTTCAAAGATGCGGAGGATGTATGAACATTCTGGCAAATCTATAGTTGCTACAAGTTATGAAAGTTCTCATGGAAAACTTAAAAAGTTGTAGAATTCTTCTATCCGGAACAAAAGGGGAAGAAAAAAAAAGGCAATTTCCTTAACATGGTTGCATTTTATAGTTGTGCAAGTGATGAAAGAAAAAAACGGCAGTCGTCTCTCTCTCTCTCTCGCTCGCTCGCTCTCTCTC
Source organism: Campanula takesimana (assembly GCA_026119855.1). NCBI lineage: Eukaryota > Viridiplantae > Streptophyta > Magnoliopsida > Asterales > Campanulaceae > Campanula > Campanula takesimana. The sequence goes on along the minus strand of JAOWBW010000403.1, from coordinate 742,002 downwards.
TCTCGCTCCCTCGCTCCCTCGCTCGCTCGCTCGCTCTCTCGCTCTCTCCCTCCCCCTCTCTCGCTCGCGCTCTCGCTCTCTCTCTCTCTCTCTCTCTCACTATCTCCCGCTCGCTCGCCCCCTCCCGCTCCCGCTCCCCCTCCCCCTCTCCCTCCCCCTCCCCCTCCCCCTCCCGCCCTCCCTCCCTCCCTCCCTCCCTCTCTCTCTCTCTCTCTCTATCTATCTATCTATCTATCTATCTATCTATATCTCTCTCTCTTTGAAGCACAATGGTAGATAACGAACGAACATACTCAATTACTATTGGTGATAAAACTGCTTTTGATTTGAGTGCAGATTGTAACATTTATTAGCAACTGAAAGGATGGGGTGGGAAACTAGAACCTTGTCATTGGTAACAAGCCATAAAAGATAATAAACAAATAAATAATTATTGGGGTTTAATAGTGAGGCCGCCTTCAAGGTGATTTTGTGGTTAGATCTGACGTCTTTTTTGTGTCCACTAATTTTGACTTATTGTCACATTATGCACAAGCTGTGGTACTCTCCCGTACACAAAGTGCACATTTTACAGAGAAAGATGATTGCACAATTTACAACTTTTAAAAAATTCAAGTAACAATGGCCGTGTTTTGAGGTAGCGTGTCACCAAATGACCCCAACCATACTCTTAGGCTTCCTCCCAGAACAAAGAATAACAATTAACTTGATCCTGTGGCTACAATTGATTCACTCTGTAACATATCACCCATCTACAACTGATGCACTCACTTCAATATAGTATAAGCCAGCTTTACATCTTCCCATGAATGGCAGTTCAATGTGTGAACCGGCCATTGAACAAATAATTTACCCAAAAGCTTTACATCTTACCATGATAGTTCATGACGAGGATAAGCCAGTTTTGATGATGAAACGTAAATATTAACAACTAGATAGTTGTCAGCAAAACAACATTGATTAGCATTTAGCAATCTGCCTTTAACTAACAAAGAATTTCTCAAGGCACATCTAGTGATTTAGTCTGGAAAAAATTACAGAACAAGCTACAAAACTATAAAGGCGCGTGACCTTCATGCGTAGCTTCTTTTCATTTATTTGTTATATGCTCCCTCAATCTCATTTATATCGGCATACTTTCCTTTATTGGCAGTGGTTCACTTAAACTTTCAAAGCACCTTAAAGAAAGATTTAAAGTAAATTCTTAAATGAAGGGCTTTCGTCTGCTTGACAATAAATATGAGACTAAGGGAATAATGTCGGTTTCCTCAATTTCATTTCGTGCAACACAAATAAACCGATGACATTGAAGAAAAATGTCAAAGAATCTTCTTGATACACTTCTCAGGCTCTTCAACGAGAAGGAAAAAATAAGGTCTAATCGAGAAGGTAGTTAGAAGACCACAAGCATAACAAGTAATATAGATGAAGATGAAAGGGGTGATGCGAATATCTTGCCTGCTTTTCTTTCGAGTTCTCCCGAGCACGACAAGCTCGTGTGCAGTCACTGCCAAAGCACTATCTGATTGGCGAGAACGCTCCCTTGTGGTTGGCAAATCGACATCAGTTATTGGACTTAACATCATGTCCCCATCACTTTCTTCACCTTCACTAGATGAGAAGGCATATGCAATAGCACCATCAATGTCTCCATAGCCATCCATTGAAAAGCTATCCCCCGAATCCTAAAAGGAATCATGATAATGAGGATAATAAAGATAGTATTAAAATAACAATAACAACAGCAATAGTAAGAAAATAACAAATTGGTGCATTACATTTATGCACATTAGAAGTTAGTAATAAAATATCTTCAGTTGGTATGCCAACTGGCACCTAAAACATGTGTGTCATAACTCTATAATAGCCACTTCAGCAGCACTTCTGAAGCCTGCATAAGAAAATGAAATTGTACTATTCCGACCCAGAGTATCATGTGCACCGACATATCCTCACAGTATCCGAGCCCTGTCCTTCAAGTACCAACACAGAAAATAACGCATGCATGTGGAACATAATGAATACACACCCAATCTCATCCTCTAATTATATGCATCATAAGTATATCTGATATCCAATGCCATGATTACGCCTTCGGCCCTAACATTAACTTTTGGGGGGAACTGCATGTGGTCCCTCCCCCCATAGGGACATCACAGAAACTTTTGGTGCAGCAGTACTACACAAGAGCCAATAGATATCACTAACGCACAGTACACACTGCAATGTCCGCGGTTAAAGACCTCTCCTAGAGTTGGCAGTCTACAATCCTGCTCCCTTTTGTGAATGCAAGGGGGTCTTCCTGCGTAGTACAAGCAGTTCAGCTGATACCACCCTCATATCCCTCCTCAGGCTTAGAACAAACAGTAATAACCCTTGAAAAGCATTTTTTTAAAATGATACAAATGTGAGCAAGGAGTAAAGAAAGTCCTATGGAGCAACTCATATTTCAAACAATGGGACAATGTAAAAGGAGCTATTCACGGGGATCATAGTGCCATCGACACATGCCACAAGTATAAGGAGAGGTGGCTTTCTTGTGCGTCCAATCATTTGTGTTCAATCGGTTAGGAATGAGGGACCAGACAAATGCCTAAGGTGAGCATAAGAAATGAAAACCAGAGCTTCCTCAACCAAATGTTCTCCCAAAATTCAAAGTAGATTATTTATAGAAGAGCAAGAATAGCCTGACTAGGAGATAAAGAAGAGAACACCATTTCAAAGCATTCAGGCACATCCATGTACACCACTTTTCCCCCGTGAGAAAGCAAAATGCTGCCTAAATCAAAAAATGAAATGGAGAACCTGACAAATAAAGCTGAAATAGTACAAACTAAAATTATACCTACATGAGCAAGAATGGCTTTGAGCCTTGACCTCACATCAAACAGAAAGAACGAACATAACAGAATGGCTAACATGATTGGCTTAGCAAACCTAAAGTACAAGGGACAATACTCGAGCTGAGCTAAACGGAGTTGTAGTGTAAAGTATACTAAAGCATTGCATATTCTACCGAACTGAACAATTTATATATATATATATATATATATATAGGCAAATAACACAAATATAAACACAAGCATACACATACACATACACATACACACACATGTATAAACACATAAATGGGGCTATAAACAGCACAGGCAATCAAATACATTCAAAAACAGACATTAAAACTGAAAAAAATGAAATTATAGTACCTCGTCCATGGCAGCAATCCTAACAACCCTACGCCTCGATAAAATTGCATTTACTTGAATGTTTGACCTCAATTCCTAAAATAAAAAACAGTAATCAAGAATCAAAAACTAAAACAAAATTCAAAATAATCACAATCAAACTAATAAAGTTGAACGTGCACTAACATAAATCACCTTGAGGCCAAAATTGCAGCTGATATTCGAAGAAAAATGATATCGCGTTCGAGGAGAAGGTTTTGAGGGTCGCAATAACCCTAGGCGATAGAGATTGACAGATGATGAAGAATGGGAAGCCATGATTGTTAGTTAAACGAGGGTTGGTGCATATTGTTGTTGCTTTGTAACTGAAATGGCGCCATCAAATCAAAATTATGAAATCAAAATGTGTAGAATTTAAGTTTTATGGCCGTATATTGATTAGTATCAGATTAGGGAGGAAGCATATTCCGCTCTGTGGGGGAGAGAGAGAGAGATAGGGGAGACTTGCCAAACAATAGCTTCTTCATCTTGAACGCTTATTTTTTAATTTATTTAGTGGAAATTATAAAATAGGGTATAGAGTTTGGAGTGTTTATACATTGAGAAAATTTTGCGGGAAACTAGTTTCTCCTAAGTTATAAAAAATTCTGTTTTTATAGGCTTTAAAGTTTGGGGTTTCCATTCATGACATTTAGCAGTGGCATGAGATGACATGGACATAGGTGGCAACCATGCCTTCCCCATTCATGACTTTTACAAAAGTCATCCATGACATTTTGCAAAAAATGTTTGCCAGATGACATTTCGGCAAAGAGAGAGAACGAAAATCAAGGAGACAAAGCAAATAAGAAGGTGACGCATGTCCTATCCAAAAATTACTTTTTCCAACAAAAATTGCAATTGACATTTAAGAAATAATAAAAATATTATAAAATAGAAAAAATCACCAATATTAATATTTTTTCATTCTCTATAAATAGATATCAATTTTGTATGTTTTGCATGATTTTTAAGAAAAAATATATATTTAAAAAAAAAGTGATGACATTTGGTATGAATGGAGGTAAAAGTATTTAGAGTTGTTATTATTAGTGATGAATGATGTGGAGGTGAGGTGGAAGAGAGATAAACTTCATGACTCTCATTTTAAGAGTCATGACTGTAAATGCTCTTAGAGTTTAAGGTTTAGGGTTTTAGGTTTGGGTTTCAAATGTTAAAAACATGACTTTTTATAACTTATAGAGGAACTAGTTTCCTCCAAAACACACTCTTATACATTAAGGCTCGAAGTTTTAATCTGTTCAAATTGAGGTTCAAAGTTATAAAAGTAGTCAGTTAGAGGTGTCTTTTAATGAAATCGTTAAAAGCCCAGTTAAGTCACATGAGTGGTCATTTCATTCTACAACTTCTTGTTTAGTTCTAGTTTTTTTGCTCTCACAATCAATTCAATTCCCCTACACCACCAATAATACATACCCTACTATTCACACTCTCCTTAATTTCTCGTGGTCTTTTTGCAATTTGAGGAGAGATGAAGGGAGTATGAAAAATGGCCTGGTTTGTACTATGAAATCAATCTGGAATTTAGATTCAAAAGTTTAAAATTTGATTTTAGAGATAAAATAAAAAAATTATTTGGTCTTTTTCCCTTCAATCTCTTACATTTTTAAGTCTACGAGACAACTCTTGGAGTTTTCACGCCTTTGTGACTTGCCTCTCCTAGACACGCACAAGAATTTGGTCGTATTGCTCTGGAGCGTGCACGGCAGCGCATTGATAATGTTTCATGGGCATTTTTACCTTAGGGGCTTTAGAGGGTTTGTGAAAAAGAAATATCCTTATAATGGATTAATGTTAGGCCTAGAGATTCTAGCGTACTAAATGTGAATGCATGGGGATTGAGAAAATATTTTGAAAAAGTACGTGTTTTGAGTGGGTAAGGGAGAGAAAATAAGTTAGTGGATAGTTGTTGTGAGTGGGTGGAAAAGAGAAAATTGAACATTTCAGGTAAGTAGCAACTAATATGAGACACCCAAAACAGAAATAAGTAGTGATTAATTTGAGACGGAGGGAGCAATAGACATTAAAAGTTGCTTAAGGGAAACTGCAACAAGGTCCTCCAACCTAAGCATAACATCATAAGAGGATGACACATTTTTAAAATTCCATAAAAGGGCTCCATTAAAACATAACACGCGCCACAACTAATTATGTCAAATAGTCGTTAGGGTCGTATACTTAAAGATGAGCAGCACAGGAGCACGAATATGATCACGAGGCCGAAAATCAAGCCTAGGAGCATTGCACGAGGAGGTGAATCAGGAGAAGGAATGGGTTGATCAGTAGGATGTCGAGCAACAGAATGATCAACTATAGAATTGTGTATTGTGGAATGTGGAATTTTGGATTGTTAATGTGGACTTGTGCGATAAAACTCACTATTGTGGTTAGTATTGTTGTGGACTTGTCGTTGCCATAGTTTCGGACATGTGGTAGTTTTGTTTTTTTCTTCGAATACCGTTGGTGGACAATATGCTGCTGACAATGCATATGGACATTAAGAAAATCCAAACTTTTGCGGCTATTACAGTAAAGGCGTGGTTGGAATTCACATCTTAGGCTTAATGAAAACATGTTCGCATCACGTCATCATTTAAATTTATTTATTGCCAACCTAGCGAAACAATGTTTTCATATTTTTGAAAATAATAATAATAATAATAATAATAAAAAGACGCAGTTGTCACCTCGTCTTTATTTCGTATATAAGGAAGACGTGGTTGGGGTCTTTAGAAAACTAGCACAGATAAATATTTTCCAAAGTGTAACAATCTGGTGCATACTCCGTTTCAAAATGATCTTCACATTGACTATTCAAATTTTTTAAGGATAGTTACACTTGCTTCATCAGCCATGTTTGTGTTTATGAACATTTAAGCCTAAATTGTAGAAAAGAAAAGAACTTTTTGAAACAATGAAAAATGACAAATGAGAATATCATTTTGGGACGGAGGGAGTACTTGTTTTAAAAGTGCTATATTCAGAAGAAGAGAACTCCAAAATGAAGAGTATGAAAGAAGTTTAGCCTCCAACTTTTTCTCTGTTTATGATGTGAGAAGCAACAAAATACCTATAGCCATCAAAGAACTAATACAAACATTGGAGACACACACACACACAAAGAGAGAGAGAGGAAATACAGTGAGCACAACTCTCCAATGTCATCAGAAAAAAAAAATGAGTGATGTCACATATAGCCATCAAAGAACTAATACAAACATTGGGGACACACACAAAGAGAGTGAGAGAGAGAGAGAGAGAGAGAGAGAGAGGAAATACAGTGAGCACAACTCTCCAATGTCATCAGAAAAAAAATGAGTGATGTCACAAAGTACTTTTAAGCACAAAAAGTCGCAAAATTATGCTCACAAAATCTCAAATGTAATGATTTTATTGGTGTATTTAATTAAAGTGTGGCTGGTCCATTGTCGATGGAACCAATAAAATATCGTCAAACACATTTTGTAATCATGATTTTGAAACTTTGTTTTGTGCCCCTAGCATTGCTCCACAAGGAAACATGCAGATGACTATGAACCAAACAACACATAAATTACTCCCTCAGTCCCGAAAACACAGTCTCTCTTTTTTCTTTGTTGTTAGTTTGATGAACTTTTGAGTAATAATTTAAGCTACTTTTAATTGTCATAATGAAAATCTAAAACTTGTTATTGATAGACCATTAATTTTTTTAACAATAACAATATTTAGATTCTCATTAAGTTAACTAAAAGTAATTTTAATTATTGCTTAAAGCTCATTCAAACTAACAATGAAAAAAGAGGAGGATATCCGTACTAATAATACATTTTCGGATTCATTTCCACACTATTAACACAACACATATATTTAGTTATTAAGTGGCATCATATTAAGCAGTCCACAGAACAAAGCTTTAGTTTTACCATCAAATATGCAAAGTTGTAGCACTATAAAGTCCACAACAATTTGTGCCCAGACTCTTCAAAAACTGCAAGTAACTTTTAAGTACTCGAGCAAGAGACCTCTAGTTCTGACTGGTAGTCAGAGGTCGGCCACGTCCCATTGCGAATCCTTTGGTTCCATCTGGCATTTTTGGTCCCGGTGGTGGTTTTGAAATTTCACCACCGTGATTGATGGGAAAAGTCCTCTGACCTATAACCATTTTAAAAGATAAAAATATGAATTATTTTTTTAAATGCAATAAAATTGGAAAATATGAAATCTAAATCATAAACAACTTCCTAGTACCATGTCCATTAGAGCCTTGATATTTCTGTCTTCTTTCTTGTCCTCCTCTTCGGCCTCTATACCCATGTTTCTCCTTCACATAATGCTCTTCACTCTACAATAAATGTCAACATTCATTTTATCTCATAATGATAGAGGACAGTAATATAGGCAGTTAATTTTGAGAAATAACTTTCTAGAAAAGAAAAGGAGACTCATCTTGTCACGTCCACTGGAATAGGGAATTTATTTTGGGAAGCAGTTAGTAACTTTTTCTAAGGAAGGTAATGGGTAACATGTCATTTTGCATTATTAATATGGTCAACTAAGGTCAATAAACTTGCCATATGTCTCATACAAACAGAAAAGAGGAATCAAAAGATAAGGTAGGGAGAAAGAAAAAAATCCTTCAACCACCGTTTGGCTGCCAAGAAAAAAAGATGACTGAGAAAGATTACACATCAAGGTGCTGGAATGGAGGTGGTAAATTTTTTCCCTCCGTTCCATGTAAAGGTCGGCGTTTGAATGTTTGACTTATTAACGTGGAAAAGAGGGAGTATTTAATTCATGTTTCTTGGAGAAACAAAGAAAGTAGGCATGGAGTAAGATCCGGTTGGACTTGTACAAGGTTGACCAAAGGCGATTATCATTACTTCCATGCAGATCGACATAAGGCACTAGAAAAGCATAAGCCGTGTGTTAGTGTCTACACTTGGAACTTGAGTTTAGTGGCACTAGAAAAGCATAAGCCGTGTGTTAAATTAGACACTAGGAACTTGAGTTTAGTGGTACTAGTATATAGCCAGTGCCGTACCGCATTGGTCCTTCGATCTGCCAATTACAGATGATCCGATTATTTAGAGTCAAATTGTTCTTATGTTCTTCCTACCAAAATTTGGATCCAAAAGTAACACAGGTCTATTTTCTGTCCAATTTAAAATTCGTTTCAACTTAACAGCATGCATCACAACGCTCCAGATGCACCTCACCACTTCACCCAACCAGATTCTATTCTACAACCGACTTCATCACTTACCCTCCTCCTATCTGATCAGCAATTGATTCTTAGTGTCTTGATCCTTTTCTGGCATCTCTGGACCATCCAACTACAAAATGCATCTACCCTCCTATGCTTAAGTTACAATTTGTAAAGTCCATGTCACTTATAATTATATAAAGCATTTCACCTCTAATACCTCTCTCGATATTTTAAGATTATGACTTACCACATTCCTCTTCTCATGAATTAGAAAAAAATCATCAAGAAACATTATGCACCATTGTATATAGAGTTCGGTAGAATCAGTACAGCTGCAATCACAAATTCAATGTACATGGTAAGTGAGATCTCAAAGATCTTAGCAAATACTTCTCTAGATGCCTTGGCTATTGGCTATTGGCTATTGAAACAAATACAGACCAGTTTCTCTCTCTCTATATATATACACACACACATCTCTCTCTCTCTCTCTCTGTTCTACTTGGTTTGAGTGAAGCTGCCATATGTTCACCACTGTTGGTGACTGAACGGCAACTTTTTCTAATTCAGGTGGGTGATTGATAACAGAGTTTAATGTGTCCACATTCCAAGTACAGTTCAGGGCATGATTTGTTGACAAAGTTGGGTTTGTCTATTTTACCCGTTAAAGGATAAGGATCCCACATGTGTCACCCTCACACATCATGTAAGGACCCTTCTTAGATGTAATGCAACCGAAGGATTTGATTGGAATGAAAATTGAGTTGAGGAACAAATAAGGAAGGAAACAGATTAGATACACTTTTGAAAACTGGCTAGATGTCAGGGATTATTTTTGCAACTTTTCTATTAACTTATAATCTGGAGTTCCGTAATATCGGTACAACTGCAACCCCATATTTAGAGCACAAGGTGCCTGAGGTCTCTCAGATATCTTAAAGGACACTTTTCTAAGACGACTAGGCTCCTGTCCCTTTGAAACAAATACAGACAGTTGGTTTGATTTGCGGTGGGGAGAGAACCTATAATAAGCAGAGATAAATAAACAAGATCACTCCATCCCATTGTGACAAAATATGCTAAACAAGAAATAAGGAAAAAAAGGAAGTAGTGCCTCCATCTCTCCTTTCAATTGTTCACATTCTAGAAGCAAATTGAACAGTCAATGAAAACATACCTCTTCATTGGGTTTATCATCATGCTGCTCATTTGAATGATGTTTCTCCTCATATACAGGTGGATCAGGTGCTTGGATATTGCCAGATTTTTCAGAATCCGGTTCTTTTTTCTTCTGAATATTGCCAGATTTTTTGGAATCCGGTTCTTTTTTCTTCTGAATATTGCCAGATTTTTCAGAATCCGGTCCTTTTTTCTTCTGTATATTCTTACCCTAAAGCATAAGAAAGAATTAAACATTCACCCGCATTAAAGTAAATGAAAAAAAATGATAACCTTTCACTGTCATGAGAGAAGGAAAACATTGTTGGATCAGTTACCTTTCGCTTGAGAAGCTTGACCCGCATGCCATATCTCCAGTCTTGTTCGTTATTTAAAGTAAGGACCTAAACAGAAACTAAAATCAATGAAGAGCTAAAATGTGACAATGAAGTAAGTGGACTTGACGCATAATCTTAAAGTCATAGAAGGCATGCACAAAACTCACAGCTTTCTCAGCAGCTTCAATCGTCTCATATTCCACATATGCATGCAACTGCATAAAGCAATAAGATGGTATTACTGTCATTCAAAACTAAAATACAATCCAATCAACACTCTGCTTCTGACAAACTATACCATCATGAAAACAATTAAACTTTTTTTATTTTAGTACTTTTCTCAGACTGAAAGCATGCCTTGTTAACAGTAAGGTTGCGCCATTATCAGTGGCGGACCCAGGATTTTTCTACAAGGGGGGCAAAATTGCACAACTCATTTAAAGGGGGCAAAAATAAATACTAGTGCATTTATTTTTTAAAATAAAGGGGGGCAAAGTCTAAAATATTGCACTAATACCCCAAATTTTTAAAAAATTGCACTAGTATTTTTTTATTTTTTTTAAACATCCACAAGGCATAGGTCCGCCCCTGGCCATTATAACCTAGAGATCAAGTGTTCAAGTAAAAAAAAAGTAGAAAGGGAATTGATTTGGTCGAAAATGAAGTACTATTAGCCTAGCTCATCGTTTCTTATTCATCCTTCAATAAAAGGCTTCATCCTTTTCATCAAAAAACAGGAGGTCAAACAAATAATGATAATATCATCCTAATTTGGTCACTTACCTTTCCACATAGCAATTTTTCTTCAATGCTGCGTTTCCTTGGCTCATCGGCGATATTAGGGTCACGAATAGTGATGTTCATGATTCTGATACATCATTGTACTACTATTAAACATCCTATAGAGGAATTAATGAAGTAATGAAAGAAAATAAAAAATAACATACTTCCCGGCTTCACCAAATATCCTCTGTATGTTCTCTGTTGAGTGGTCATTCGGGAGATTCTCTACCAAAACAGTGCACAACTAGGGCCCAGATATTAGGTGCAACACAAGTATATAGTATATCAGGCTATATTGCTTAAAAAAGTTTCTCCAACAGAGCAGAAAAAGAGAGAATACCTCGTGATCTCTAGAAAGAACAGGATGTAGCCGCTTAACCTTCTTATCATCTGAGCTAATGACCTGCATTTATAAGCATATGGATTAATTTTATTGATTCATCACACACACGATTAGAACAGATAGGTGGAGATGGAAAAAAAAAAAAAAAAAAAGCAATACCATGCTAAAGAAAAAAAAGGCACTGAAAATATACTGGGCAAAAGATTAGCTTACAAGAAGAGGCGTTTCCTTGAGGGCTTCCACAATCAGTGATCTGTCTCGTGTGAGCTTCTTCATTTTCCTAAAAGAAGCGATAACTGAAACAGGGACTGCAAGGGAAGAAAACAAAGAGATTGTTTCTTGAATTAAAGAGAGAGAGAGAGAGAGAGAGAGAGAAATGGCGAGCCCTCCAGCAATATAACTTCCATAATTAAACATCACGTTAAAACACGAGGCCAGAAGCAGCTCAATCCTAGCCCTAAAAAGTACAAAATGACCTCTACCACAATATAAGTCGAATGAGGAAGCTCCTCTGCAATAACCACCATCAAGAATTGGAGAGAGAGCAAGATGAGGAAATGCTCCAACTTTTATTTGAATGAGAACTTGTAATCCAAATAAGTCATGATAGGAACAAATTCTGCTTGTCCTATTTCAACCAAAGACTCTTATTAAATACAGATCCTCATTCTGCATACGACAATCTCTAAGAAGGTTCCCTCTCTCACTATTAACATATGCCGTGTTCGTATGAAACACAAGAGAATGGATGTTGAAGCTGTGTACCAAGAAAACGAAGGCAACGTTTTAAGGACAAAAGATTATCCTCCCTTTGCCACAATAGAAGTGGTGTATTTGATGCAACTAAGGAAAGCCCAAATTACTAGGACTATCTTTGAAATTATATCCTTCCTGGTTCTTCTTCCCTTACAATCAGAGCAACTTTTCCCATGTAATCAGATCCCAAAGTAGACCAGAAATTATCCCAACTCCAACTGCCACTACAGATTTTAACACTTAAATTCCAATTGAAGAGTAGTATTCCCCTGTTAGACAACTCCTTTACGATAAATCGATTAAACTAACCTTTATTTTCTCGCATGGTATAATCCAAATAATGTCACCAAGTTGAATTCAAATATTTTTTAGGGAAAACTTAGAGAATTAGTAGATTGTCAAATGATTTTCTTAAGTTATGTGTTTAGTCCACCGATAGTATTCATTGGGATGGAGGTATTACTCTTTATTCAGACACATATCCACTTTTCTTTATTCAGACGCATATTGGCTGGCACATCCAGAAAAGTTTGAGGACCTCGCGCATAGTTGGGGCTCTTGTACCACCAGGTTTTTATGTCTATATTTTTCAAGCTACCATACACAACCACCTTTTCTAACAAGAACCAAATATGTAACTGACACTAACACAAGGTCCACTTTTTCGAGTAGCCTTGCTTTACAACACACTCCCTCCGTCCCACTTTAATTTACAAAAATGGAGTTGCGCACAAAAATTAAGGAAAAGGGGGAAAAGGTGATGTGCTGTGAGTGTAGGTAGTTGCGTAGGAGAGAGAAAGTGGGGTAGAGAAAAGTAAGTGGATAGCGTTGAGAGTATGACAAGTGGGTCCCATTATTTTAAAAGTATTAAACAGTTTCCATTTAAGATTTTGTAGATTAAAGTGGGACACCCAAAATGGCAATTTTTGTAGACTAAAGTGTGACAGAGGGAGTATAATGTAGGCAGCAACATGTGCCTCACAAGCATTTGCTCCAGTTCGTTTAAGATACTTGAAAAAGCCTATGCCCCTCATAGCTGGAGTGTTTCATCTGTTCCTTGATGAATTTCGAGATTTTTGGTTGTAAAGTAGCTATCAGGTAATTCAGCATTGAGGGTAAAAGTATGATTCTTTGGTAAGCCTTAGATTTAAGAAAGCTAATTATTAAGTTACCAACTCATCTAAAACCTTAAGTTTGTTAGAGAGGGATTCAACTATGTATATCAAGCATTGACACTCTCCAGTCCCCACCCCACGTGTGACTCGTCCACACGTGGAGAGTTAAACAAACATGTCGGAACCTGGTCATCACATACCAAAAAAGTGCAATTATGCTTCACAATACTTTGGGAACAAATGCGAGCAGGGTTACTCGAACCCAAGCCCTTGCTATCAGAGCTTTGATACAATGTTAATTAACCAACTCATCCAAAAGCATAAGCTATTACATGGGGACTCAACTGTGTATATCAACTATGTATGTACACATATTTATGTGTGTGTGTGCGCGATGATAATAAATTTAGTCAAACACATGTCATTGGCCATAACAGACATTAATGTTGCTAATAATAAGCTGCTGTGCATGAGTCGCGGTTTTGCTGAGATGGGATGAAGTGACACAAAATTATAGCTATAGGGCTTAACGATTCTAAATAGGAAGTGGAATATAACATAGACAAAGAATTCGTCAAAATAATTGGTTCAGATAAAAACATCTTTAACTAACTAACGAAGAGATTATCTTAACTACGTAATTTAAGTAAATACCCCAACCCAATAATGTAATAAACCTCCAACCCTTTATTTTATGGCGCTGCAGACCCCACCCATCCACTCACCATGCCTTATTTAACAAGGTGCTCCCTCATCACAAACAAAATAGTTATACTGCAGCAATGGAGGCAAAGGGTTTGACTGGATTTCGTCAATTTGTGTTTCAAATGGGAAGCCCCTTGGTCAAGATTGAAAAAAAAAACATGTTCTATAGGGGAGGACGGCACCAGCAGAGAATCTGGAAGCTTTCAATGTAGTTTGACGCAACCAGATCCAAGATGGACTCATTTTTCCATTGATAATTTTTTAAAAGTTGTGGTTGAACTCTATCTCTCCTCATTGTTGCGAAGGGATTTGAGGTGTGCTTAGTTAAATATCACCGTTGTAGTACGGTTACTTTTTGTCTTTCAGTGATAGTAGGATAACAAAGATGGTGGAGAATGGAAATGGAGGATAGGGGTGGAGGTGGCAGGACGTGGACATTGCCCATGCAAGTTAAAGGAAATCAAGAGTTGAGAGATAAAATCATAGAGCGAAGGATTGGATATGAGTTTTGGGAGAGTTTGGATGAGTTGTTGTGCTTAAGATGGTTGAAGGGAAGAGGAAGGAGAAGGTAGGGGGTTATGTGTTTTCCACGAAAACCATTGCAATTAGATGATCCGCACCTAGGTAAGGTCTATATATCAACAGCTTTAACGATTAACAATTAAATCAATTAGTCATAATTGTTACAAGAACCAACTAAAACTCTCAATTCAAGTACTCACCAAATCCCTCCTCATTCTTGGTAAGATGGCTCATTAGAAAATTGTCTGTCTTCAGATTTTCATCACTAAAGTAATACTCCACCTGCAAAACAAAAATTGCTGATTGAAGCATATGAAATAGTGAAAAGACTAGAAGTGTACGAAAGACGAGCGAGTTATGCATGTAGCTATTTTTAAAGGGAATTTATTTCCTTTTTCCAAAGTGGAGTATTAAGTGATAAAAGATTTCTTGAATATACTCCCTCCGTCCCGAGCAATAATCTTAGTTTATTTAATTATCCTAATGAACATTTAAAAATTGTTATTGATAGTATTTATATAGGTGTATCACTAACAAGTATTAAATTTTTAATAGGATAAATTAACATAAATTTATTGCTCAAAGAACCTTCGCATTAACAGCAAAAATATGAGGGAAGATCATTTCGGGACGGAGGAGTATTTCACAAATTGAGTTTATACAACCGTCATGGTTCCCCAACCTCTAAATCAGAAATAAATGAGCCGACCAAGAAAATATGAAGGTTGTAGCTGGTCATTGTAGGACTTTATGCATCATTGACTACCCAAATTTCAAAACAGTGCAACCAAACCAAGAATGATTCCAGATCCAAAGACTAGCTATAGAACCAATAGGAAGAAGATACAGGTGCTCAGAACATCATAAATCAAAAAGGAATATAAGAAACACGTTTTCATTCTTTACTTTTTCCCCACAGATCTCCAGGTACATATCACCCTGCCCATTAGTAAGTGTAAAGTTACACGTATAGTGTTGATCTTGGCAAGCAGTTACCACAGGTCCAACTACAGCAGACTTCTTTTCATAAGTTCCATTCTATTGGTGGAAGCATGGAGTTGACATAAGTATGTAAATATTTTGCAAATATATATGTATGTGCTGGCATAAAAAATCATTAGTTGGTTTCGACATTTGTAACAGGTTGAGAATAAAACTCTATTCAACAATCCAATTCTAACCGGTGAGAATGTCATACTCCCTCCGTCCCAAAATGATCTTCCCACTTCTTTTGCGGTTACTACAAAGGAACTTTGAGCAATAATTTTAGGTTGATTCAATTATACTAATGAAAATCTAAAACTTTTTATTGATACACCATCAACAATACCATCAATAGCAAGTTTTAGATTTTCATTAGGATATTTAAATCAACCTAAAATCATTGCTCAATGTTCATTCGTAGTAATGGCGAAAAAAAGTGGGAAGATCATTTTGGGGCCAAGGTAGTATTTGATATCATACATTAACTTTTGCAACTAGATGTTAGCTGAGGCAGCAACTGCATATTTAAACTCAACGTCAGTCACCCAATAATGGAATTCAAGATTGCTTTGTAATTCCCTTAAATTCATGGGCGAAGTATATTTACAAACAATAAAACCAGTGCAAAATCGGAGGATTCTACAATTTAGATTCAGATTCAATTTAAAGGGTGAGAATAACTTCAGACTGACCCAGAGTACGGGCACACTATCAGGCAGTAAAAAGGGGGGGGGGGGGATGTCAATGTGGTTTGAAGTGCTACATCAAATATACAGATCAATAAGTTGCTTCTCAAATTTATTTCTTTTTATTTATGATCATACTTCGACTTAACCAACTTGGACTAGGCAACTCTCAGAAACTACTTGTTTTCATGCATTCATTGAAAACAAATGGAATTTTATCTAAATATCATGCTTGTAAATAATTTTAGTCCTCTCCATCAATGATAATTTTGGACTTTCTGTTCCAATAATGAATAAATAGCAATGCAAATAACATGCCGTAGCTAATGCCCTTATTGGCTTTCTTTCATAGCCACACTTTGAGTTCTTGAAGGAGCTTTTTCTGTATTACCTGACTACGAATTCTTCTCCAAGTTAAGTTGCTTTGCTTCTTTCTAACACTCTCTTGCCTTCTTGTTTTATAACACATCAGCCTGAACATTGCCATTTTGATAACACGGTTTTGAGCATCTTGTTTTTAGTTTCATGATGCCAACTAGTCAATCCCATTTTTTAGCGACTTGTTACTTCATGATACCATCTAGACAGTAGCGATTTTGAACATGTCATGTCTTAGTTAATGATACTCCTTACAACATGAAACTCTGAACCATATCTATCCTCAAGAAATCATCTTAACTATGACAATCAAGTAATACTAAAAGGCACTTCACATAAGCAGAACTAATACAAAAGACATTATCACTATCTCCCCATCTGCAATGAAGCCTTTATTTTGCAAGTTTTACTGCGTAGTGACCAGATGACACCCCATGATATAATATATTATGAAGAAAAGTAGCAAGGTTCCAACATTCCAAGGTTAGCAAGATTACATCATCAGAACTACATAATCAACTCCTCAATTCACCATCCACAAATGAGTGAATGGGAGTTCCAAATTGACTAGCACTTGAAGTATCAATCTTAATGCAACAAATTACTAACAGAATTTGCAGATTAAAAACTTGAAGGAACTAATGACCAACTTAGATAACAAATTTCTCAAAACCCCTAACTACACTCTAGATAGCAAAAATTAATAATATTACACACCATTGCTTTCAGGCCCTATTCCATTTCAAAGCAAACAATAAAAGTCACGACTAGGAATAAAACAACGCGAATCATGTGGATACAGCAGCATATGATTCTACTTGTTAGCATAAGACATATGAGAGAAAGCAGAAAGAGGAACATGTACCTGCTTGATGATCCTGTCACGGAGCTCGTCAGTAAGGACATCAGTCTGAGACGATTGGAGATCACCGCCAGCCGGCGTGATTTCATCAACGAGTTCCGGCGATCCGACGGGAGATGAATCAGGACCGTGCGGCGGTGACGGTAGAGAAGTGGTAGCGGTGTCGGTGGTGGTCGGGACCGGGATAGGAATACCTTCTCCGTCCATTACCGTGGAGGAACTGAGGAGAGAGGGGAGAGCACGCCGTTGAACGGACCGGAGAAATTTGTCTAAACCCCTCCCGCTCTTTTTCTGCCCCTAATCTCTCGAAGGTCCGACGGGAGAACCCATTATATGTGCGTTTAAAACCGATGGCCTAAGCTAAGTGTCGCGGAAGTCAATTTTTCTTCCGGTCAAATGCACTAACGTTGACTATGTCCTTTCTTTTCTTTTTCGTTCTAAGTTCAATTTTCATTTCAATTTTTGCTAATCTATTTTGTCTTTTATTCACGAAAATACATAATTCCTGCTCATTCCCGTCCCATAATCTATTGTTTTTCTATTCTCTTAAACCATTTTTTAATTTGTCTTGAATTAAAATGCCGTTTACTTTAAAATATAAAATAAATAGCTAAGAAAAAAACAATCCACACATTAAATATGTTATAAAAAAAATTAGATTTCAATAAGCTCCTTCAATAATTAAGCAAATGGGTTATATAAACTATTTATCAAAAAAAAATGGTTGTAAACTGGTTTAAGAGATTTTAATAAGCTCCTTCAATAATTTAAAATATAAAATGTTTATCAAAATATTTAAAATAATATTCATCTTCATCATTAACAATCCCCATATTCGATATAAGATATTATAAGAAATCCAGTGGCATCAATTAAAGGTTTCAAAATTTTATGCGCATGAAATTTTTTTTATAAAAATTTACTTAACTTTCAAAATTGCATGCATGTTATTAAATTGCACTCTCTATGCTCTAAAATAAATGTTGATCTCTCATTAGAGGACATTCTAAAAGTACTTACTTCTTATAAAAGTTGATGATGAAGATGAGTATTGTTTTAGGGGCAATTTTAGAAAATAGACATTTTTTTGGAAAAAAATATTTTGAAAAATAAAAATACATTTTGGGACAAAGGAAATGTAATTTTATTGGTAAAATTTATTCAAATAAAATTACTTTTACATTCAAATGGAGATTATTTTTACATTAGAATGGAGATTATTTCTCTCTTTTTTTTTTCCTTTTGTTGGTGGTGAGGGGTGAGGGAGGACATACCGAATGAACTTAATTTGTGCATTTTTTAAAATTTGTTTATATTTTATAAGAATTTTTTATGCACCGTCGATTGTCGATGGGCTACTACCTAGTTTATATTAAATTAAAGTCAAAACTCATAAGTTTTCCACAATTTTACTTTAGGTTTTTGAATTTGAATGTGTCCTACATCAAATAAATATTTTGGGGCTTGCGGTGAGATTTGGATTTTAGTCTATGATGAACTATAATTTAAATGATCCGTTTAAGTTTGCATTCATTGATGTCATATTTTATCTATATGTTTGGATTCATTAACATGATATTGTTTTGATTTCAATCCACAATAACTTTACTCATAAGGCCAAAATACGTTTACTCTCCAAAGTATCCACTGATTCCCACTTATCACCCCGTTTGAAAAGTCGGTCTGTTTGATACTTAGAATTTCAAATTTTCCCACTTTGCACCCCAGCATTAATGAATGTTAGAAAATTTAACAGAATCGGTAACGAATTGACTAGTTTGTAATACATATTAGTTTTTAAGGGTCAAAATGCAAAGTTTTAAATATTAAGTACTAAAAATTAATTTATTTTTCAAATAATTAACATTATCTTTAATCTTAAATGATTAATATTTCTTGAAAATAAAACTAATTTTTTATGCTAAAATATTTTTTAAAAGATAAAATTTATTTTCTTTTAAATTAAAATAAAAATTTAGTACGGTTTTTTATTATTATTTTTAAATAAAAATATTTAAAAAATAAAGATTTTTTTCTAAAAAAAACATTGTAATGTTTTATTTATATTTTTTAAAAATATAAAATGAAACTTTTAAATCGTAATTTTTGTAAGAATTTTATTTTTTATAAAATAAAACATTATAACGTTTTTTTAAATTTCTTTTATTTTAGAAAATATTGTAATTTTTTTTTAAAAAAGTACAATATTCTTTTAAAAAGGAAATACCAATAAAAATACCCAATTTAAAAAGAAAGTATTAATTATTTAAGATAATGTGAATATATGATATTACGGACATTATTTTAGCAAATTTAAGATAATGTTAATTATTTTGGAACAAGAAATAAATTTTTAGTACTTTGTATTTAAAACTTTGCATTTGACTTTTAAAAACTAATAATCATTACAAACTAGTCCATTTGTTACCTATTCTGTTAAATTTTCTAACATTCGTTAGGGCTGGGGTGTAAAGTGAGAAAATCTTAAAGTTTAGATACCAAACAGACCGACTTTTCAAATGGGGTGCAAAGTGGAAATCGGTGGATATTTTGGGGTGGTAATCGTATTTTGGCCTATTTATAACATTCTTGGAAAATCTCTAACTTTTTTTATGACTACGATACTTCTATGATTTAACATACTACTACCATTTTGTTAGTCTTAGTTGCACCAGTCTTTTATTGAGATCAACTAAATTGACCACTAAAAAATAGGAAGAACAGCATTGGGGCATTACCTTGTTGACATCATAACTTCTATGAAATTTACTAGTGTACGTTAACCAAGTTCTAAAAAGCGCTATGCGGTCTCTAGGCGCCGCAGCCACGCCTAGCGTCTAGACGGGTCTAGACGGAATTTAGGCGGGGTCGAGAATTTAGAAATAGTTATAATCAGGGGCGGTGATGAGCCTGTGCAAGAAGCCCTCTTGCACAGGGCCCCCAAATCTAAAGGGCCTCTTTTTTACATCCTCCATGTATTACTAATTCCCTCATAAAACGATACTCCATCCGTCCCGCTCGAATTAGGATTCTTGGTCAAGTAGTTTATACTTTAACCAATAATTTAAAGAAAAATAATGATGATAATAAAAATTTAAAAATTGTTATTTGATGTCGCCAAATTTAAGAATTATTTATAATCGAAGCGTCAGCTTTATTGGGCCCAACCAAAATGTTTCTTGTTGATATTTAATGGGCCAAACTCATAAGTAAAAAAGCAACAACAAAAGGAATGGAGCCCATGGGCCATGAAATGACGTAATCCAAGGAAACAAGACTTCAAGAATAGAGATATACAGGAGGCGGCTTGCATGCCGCACAAGGCAGGAAAGTTCAGATTTACTTGCGTAGCCAATTTATATGAATGTGGTCCCCACAATATCTGATCGATCATAACAGAATGTGTCAGAGATTAACGTCCCTGCATAGGAAAGCCTGAGAACCAATCAGAGGGAGACAGCTGGAAAGGTTCACGAGCGTCACATGGAAAGGTCACGCATAAAGCACATGACGGGAAAGCACGTGCGGTACGCCTGACATCAATGCATATAAGGAAGCCATCGTTCATTTTGTAAGGTATGTTCAAGTACGCACACACAGTACACCTTTCATTTTTGGGTACTTGGAGATTAATTCGTGAACTGATTCTCACGCCGGAGGGGCTTCTGCCGGATAGCCCCCGACGCAGTTTACGTTTGTCTCATGTGTGCAGGTCTAAATCAAAGGAAAGGCCGTTTTCCCCTAGCTAGACTCAAATTTCGTTGCTATTCAGATTTCTCCATTTTTTTGGGTAGCATCAGTTGGTTCCGTTGCCGGGAAACGATTTCTTTCTTTGATTGACCTTGTCTGGGTTGTTGTTTTCGTCGATTTTGTTATTTGTTGTTTCTTTAAAATTCCAGTCTGTCGTTCTGGATTTTGTGCTTTGGGACAACAGCGTTTGTTAATTTCAATTAATTCCTTCATTTTAGAAGAATTATAAGTGCAGCATGGTTCAAAACACTCCAGTGAAGAATATGATTGCTGGGTTTTTATCAGGCCAGCCGGCGGGTGTCGGTGGCTCAACTCCAGCTGGAGTTTTGGCAGAGCAGCCAACAGAAGCCGCGGCAGGAGATATGAGCCGTGCAAGGGTTGAACGGGAGGTCAAAGAAAGGGTGGAATTATTGGAAGAAGCTGGAAATGAGGGTGACCGAAGCAACCCATTGATAGTGGAGGACGCGGCGGCTGCAGAAATTGAGCGATTGCAAAATCAAAACAAGTGGTTGTTGCAGTTAATTGCAAACAATGACCGTTTGAAGGAGCTTGGTAATGTTCCAACCCCAGTCCCACAGCGACTAGGGCGAGTAACAGAGAATGTTTATAAGGGAGGGCGCATTGAAGCCGTCCTTGAGGGGCATCGAAACAAAGGAAAGGATAAGGAGCAAGACGGGATCCTAGATCAGGCGGATTGGAGAGGAAAATCTGGAATGATCCCCAAGCGGAAACCTCAGGTTGTTATGGAAAATGGGATTAAGAAAAGGATTTATTACCAGCCAGGAACCGTTGCGGGAGAGTCGTTTTATTATGAATGTGAAGGGGAGGAGGATACCGCCTCAAATCTGGAAGGCGGCAATCGCTTCGAGGGAAGCCGATTAGGCGGGAAGATTCAAGGGCAACCCGAAGAAGCGGGATGGTTGCAAGAGTTTGCAAGGAGATTAGGCAAACTGGAGAAAGGACAGCGCGAGGACGACAGGGATTCGTTTCTGGCTCCTTTTGCAAGGTATATTCAGGAGGCCCACCCTGATCCTGATTTCAGGTTGCCAAATCTGGAAAAATATAACGGTCATACCGTGGCTAGAACACATATTGGGGGTTTTGAGGTCACTATGACCATTCTGACAAGAGATGAAGCCATACTCTGCAGAACTTTTGCAAGCACGTTAACAGAGCATGCCTTAGATTGGTTCTTGCTACAGCCTGCGGGATCGATCTTAGGCTATCAAGATTTCAAGCGAAAGTTTATCAACAAATTTGGGGCCACGGGAGCTCAACCCGCTGTTAAGCAAGAATTGTGCGGAATAAGGCAGAAAGTCGGAGAAGGGATCGCGGGCTACACAGACAGATTCATGAAAATTGCCAACCGCATTTCTGATATAGATGACAGCAATATTATAATGCTATACATGGCAGGAGTAGCGTCAGGACACTTCAAAAGGGAATTAGGAATGAGGTTGCCGCAAACCTTAAAAGAACTCTATGAACGGGTCAGAGGTTATTGCGGGGGTGACGATGTTGAAGAAATTCCTACCGCTCCGTTGGCTGCTCCAAAGAAGAGCATGAAAGATAGGATTGAGTATGTTAAGCCGGAAAGGGGTGAACCGGCGGGAAGAGGAGGGAACCAAGCGGGACGAGGCGGAGGACGAAATGGTGGAAGGGGGCCCAGGAAAATAATCAGGTTTGATAAGTTGAATGCTAGACCGAGTGAAATCCTGCGTGCCGTGCAACTCCCACCGGCTTTCCCAATGCCGGAGAGAGCAAAGCAAGATCAAAATAGCTTTTGTGAGTATCATCAGGATAGGGGACACATGACGGATGATTGCTATAATTTGAAGAGGGTCATTCAAATGCGGATTGATCAAGGGGAGTTGCGGGAATATGTATTGCCGGCAAACCAAGAGGTCCGACAAGACGGGAGGAATGTGATACCTGTCATTCATCAACCTATAAGTATAGGCCAATTAAACCAGCAAATCATGACGCTTTCGCGTACTTTTAATATTCCTGCCTATCCTCCACAAGAAGAAAGAGTCATTAGCTTTACCAGGAAAGAGTTGGCCGTGACAGTAACTCATGCAAGCCAACCTTTGGTGATAACGATTTACCCGGGTAACAATATCCTGCATAGAGTGTTAGTGGATTCAGGAGCAAGCCGCAACATCCTGTATTATGACGCTTTCAAAAAGATGAACTACACGGAGGCGAATCTAGTTCCTTACAAAGGATTCCTAGAGGGATTTACCAATCACACAGTCAAAGTGAAGGGTACCATTGCCCTGGCAGTAGAAATTGGCGAAGGAGAATTGACTAGGACGAGAACCGTGGAGTTTATGGTGATAGATTTGGTGTCCCCCTATAACGCAATCATTGGCATTCCGTTTATGCAAACCTTTGAAATGGTGGTATCCATCCCGCATCAGAGGGTTAAATTTCCAACCCCAAAGGGAATTGGGTGCATAACCAGTAACGTCATGGAAGTCATGAAAAAGCGGTTGGAGATACAGAAAGGAAAGATGGAAAGCACAAATTCCTTAACCAATGCTTTGGTTATTAAGGATACCGGGGTTAATATGATAGCTGAGGTAGAGGAAAGCATGGATTGGGAGGATACGCCGAGTATGCGGGAAGGAACGGCAATAATTCCCTTATACAAAAGCACTGTTTGTTCTGCGGCAAGATTGGAGAGTACTTATACAGTGGAAGAGGCGGAAGATGAGGACGGGCCCATAGACGAGGGGGTAGTCTTATCCGAAAAAAATCCTGGGTTTGATTCTAGTTCAGGCCGAAATAGATTGGTCCAGGGCAGTGCAATTTGTTCAAGTAGAAGAGCCCACGATAGATGAAGTTATGTCAGAAGAAGAATGTGAAGAGATAGAAATGGAGACACCAGATGGGTTGCCACTCAACAGGACTGATGACAGAGAAAAAACGTATGGGTCACGGAAAAGGATTAAGAGGCGGGAAATAGTGGTGGATACGCTGCAGGTGCGAGATGAGCCTGATATCCAGGCCTCAGAAGAATTAGAAGAGGTAGTGATTAATGATGCCTTCCCGGAACAAAAAGTAAAAATTGGGAGACAGCTAAACCCTGCTGAGCAAGAAAGCTTGATAAGCTTTTTACGAGAAAACCTTGACATCTTTGCATGGAAGCCGGAAGATATGAGATGGGTAGATGAGAATGTGGCAATGCATTGCCTCAACGCTGATCCCAATGTTGAGCCGTTCAAACAAAGGGTAAGATACTTATCAGTGGAAAAAGAGAAAGCCGTAGTAGAAGAGGTAGAGAAATTGTTAAAAGCTGGGATAATTGAGGAGATAGCTTACCCTATTTGGTTGGCATGTCCGGTCATGGTTAAAAAGGCAAACGGAAAGTGGCGAATGTGTATAGACTTTACGGACTTAAACACGGCATGTCCCAAAGATTGTTATCCACTGCCCAGAATTGACAGATTAGTCGATTCTATTGCTGGTCATAAACTTTTGAGCTTCATTGATGCCTATTCTGGGTATCATCAGATCAAAATGGCTAAAGAAGATCGAGCCAAGACCGCTTTCCGCACCCCTATAGGCAACTTTTGCTACATTATGATGCCGTTTGGACTGAAAAACGCTGGTGCCACTTTCCAGCGTATGGTCAACTTGGTCTTCAAATCACAAATCGGGAGGAATGTTGAAGCATATATAGACGATATGGTGATCAAAACCAAAGATGGAGATCACTTGATTGACCTGGCGGAAACTTTTGCCAATCTAAGGGCAAATTCAATGAAGCTGAATCCGGGGAAATGTACGTTCGGGGTCACAGCCGGGAAGTTCCTGGGATTCTTGGTAAACAGAAGAGGCATTGAGGCGAACCCCGAAAAAATTGAGGCTTTGATGAAGATGTCGCCTCCCAAAACCATTCAAGAAGTTCAGAGACTAAATGGAAGAATTATAGCGCTGGGGAGGTTCATTTCCCGCTCCGCCCAGAAATGTCTTCCTTTCTTCAAAACGCTAAAAGGGGCCAAAAAGTTTTCATGGGACGAGCATTGCGACAAAGCTTTTCACGACATAAAAGATTATTTGGGGAAGCCGCCTGTCCTTTCCAGTCCTGTTGACGGGGAAAAATTGTATGTATATCTGGCGGCCAGTGATTTAGCGGTAGCCGCAGTGTTGATAAGGGAAGAGGAAGGGGTGCAAAAGCCAGTCTACTACGTGTCTAAGGCACTTAGTGAGGTTGAGACGAGGTACTTTAATGCCGAGAAGCTGGCGTTCGCCCTTGTGATAGCGGCTAGGAAGCTCCGGGTTTACTTCCTCTCGCACCCCATTACTGTGTTTACAAATGAACCGCTGAGGAAAATTTTGCAGCAACCTGATTCTGCAGGAAGGTTACTAAAGTGGTCCATAGAATTGACTGAGTTTGATATAGTCTTTGAAAGCCGCAAAGCCATCAAAGCCCAGGCATTAGCAGAGTTTATTGTGGAAGCATCCTTTGAAAGGTCAGAAGAGGAGGTAGTAGTGGGGGCCCGGAAAAGAAAGGCGACATGTCAAGATCTCGCAAGTGCTGAACCGGTAAAGAGACCGGAGAATTGTTGGACGTTGTTTGTTGACGGCTCGTCAGCAAAGGATAAAGGAGGAGCGGGAATCCTATGGATAGCACCCTAAGAGGAATGCAAGTATGAGAAAGCCATAAGATTCAAATTCGCGGCATCTAATAATCAGGCTGAGTATGAAGCTTTGATTGCAGGACTGGAATTATGCAAGTCCATTGGGGTAAGACAGGTGGCAGTTCATTCAGACTCTCAATTAATAGTGAACCAAGTAAAGGGACAGTTCGGGGTGGCTCATCCCACATTGATAAAGTATTGTGAAATGGCAAGGGCTCTGCTGAGCGGTTTTGAATTTTGGGAGTTAATCAGGATTGGTAGGCAGGAAAAAGATAAGGCAGACATGCTTAGTAAGGTGGCTTGTGAGGCCCTTGAGAGCTTATCAAGGAAAGTGGCAATTGAGTATTTGGAAGAGCCCACAATTACAAAACCTACGGTGATGGAGGTAGAGATCAATGAGGGCAGCTGGGTTAGTGAAATGAGGATGTACTTGGAAAAAGGGGAAGTGCCGGCGGATGTAGAAAAGGCGAGAATCGTAAAAAGGACCGCACCGAGATACACGGTTCAAGATGGGGTACTTTATAGAAAATCATTTTCTAAACCGCTTCTAAGATGCGTGGAGCCCGGGTTGACAGATCAAGTCTTATTTGAAATTCACGAAGGTGTGTGCGGCGGGCACCCTGGTGCTAGAACTTTGGCAGACAAGATCATCTTTCATGGGTATTATTGGCCAACCTTGAAAAAAGATGCAGAGGAGTACGTTAAAAAGTGTGACCAATGTCAGCGGCATGCACATATTCCGCGGCAACCCGCCACAGAACAGACACCAATTGTAGCAGCGTGGCCATTCGATATGTGGGGAATTGATCTCATCGACCCCTTTCCAAAGGCAAAAGGAGGATGTCAAATGGTGATAGTGGCCGTGGATTACTTTACAAAATGGACCGAGGCGAAGGCATTGGCATCGACAAGGGTGGATGATGTGATCAGGTTCGTTACGGAAAACATATGGGTAGATATGGGTTGCCGAGAGCCTTAATCTCAGATAATGGACCTCAATTTGGGAGAAAGTTGACAGAAGAGTGTGCTAGATTGAATGTAAAACATTGGAGTGCGGCGGTTTATAGACCACAGTGCAATGGTCAGGTTGAGGCTGCTAATAAGCAAGTTCTGGAGGTTTTATCTAAAAATCTCAAGGAGAGAGGAGGAGCATGAATGGAAGAGTTGCCAAGGGCTCTATGGTATGTGAGGACCACAATTAAAGGCTCAACTGGAGAAACTGCTTTCGCTTTGACATATGGATCAGAGGCCATGGCTCCGGCGGAAATGGCCTTACCGTCATTTAGGGTGGCTTATTATGATGAGGCGAGAAACGGACAGAGGAGATGCAACGAGTTGGACTTAAGCGAAGAAAGGCGGCTTGAAGCCCGGATGAGAATGGTCAACTACAAACAAAGAATGAAGTCGCAGCATGACAAGCGGGTTCACAAGAGGGCTTTGTCGGTTGGAGATTGGGTTCTTAGGAGTGTGGAAGCCACTGGGCCGAAGCCAGGATACTCAAAGCTAGACCCCAAATGGGAAGGACCGTTTCAAGTAGACCGGATTGTGCGGGAAGGTACATACCGACTCAAAGAAAAGGACGGCAAAGAGGTCAAGAACGCGTGGAGCATTGATCATTTGAAGCGGTATTATCCATGAACTTGATTGTCCCCACACTTGGTTTTAATTTGTTTGATAAGGAACTTATTAATTTTATTTGCTTTCCCTAAAATGGCCATGAATTTGTTAAGGCCATAGTGTGATAGTTTATTAATTTATGTCGCCTTAATTTATGTCATGATCAACGGAATTTTAAAAAGTGCTATGGAGAAAACATGAATGAACTTTGATGATAGATGGTTGTGAGTTGTTCAAATCCATATGTTCAAATCCAAATTATTTTACAGGGAATTATTATGATCTACGACTTGGTGATATCTCCTCAAAGTTGTCCGCCTTTTAACTATAATTGCATCTTGAAATAGAAGAGGGAAAATGGCTTGATAACAAGGGTGATATAATATGAGAAAACTTAGCTTTGAACCGCCTTGTTTCCCGATATGATACGAAAAGCACTTCATTTTTATTCCATTCCCCGGTTTGATAAACCACAGGTCAAGGTTATGCGACATATCGTGAAAGCAAAATACTGGGTAATTGAATCACAAAAATATTGTTATTTTCCTTATGAGACTGCATGTAATATATATTTTTTCTTTCTACAAGATCAGCACGACATGAATTTGAATCTTTTAACTTATGTCCTGTATGTTTGTTTTGTTTGCATAATGGTGTGGGGGCATGTCGTCGCGACAACCCACAAACGTTCCAATAAGTTTGAAGCAGGAAAGAAACAAAGGGGGCTAGAGAATTACGGTTCAGATCAAAACCACTGAATGTCATAACGGAGATAAAGGTTTTGACAAGATAAAAGCAAAAAGGGAGACAATCCCTTACAAGGTTGCAAGTTATATTTACACAAGCGAAAAAGAAGAAAAAGATATAAACTAGATACGAATGGTGACAGTGATAGTGATAGTGAGGTCTCCGTCATCATCATCGTCACCAGCTGCATCGGCTTCGCCCATCCCACCACCTCCTCCGATATCTGAACCATCCGAGCTGTCGGGAACATCAACAGGCGCCATTTCTACATCCTCAGCATTGTTATTTGGGCCGTCCGGTTCATCGGAATTCTCTTGTTCCTCTTCCTCAGATTCGTCCGGGTGGGAGGATTTGCTTTTGGAGGAGAAATCATCAGAAGTTGGAGAAACAATGGGAGAGGAATGTTCACCATTGCTATCAGTCGGTTCTGGCTCAGGTGGTGTTGGTGGAAGAGGGGGGTAAGTAGCGTCGGAATCCCATCCTCCCATGTCGTGATCCTCAAAATTGGTGGAGCTGGAGGACATGGTTAAGAGAGAGGAGAAGGCAAGGCCTAATGGGTAAATGAAAAAGGAAAGGCAAGGGATCCCCTTTTTTATAAGCCTGGAAATATGAAGAGTCAAAATGGCAAAGGTCACTATAAATGTGCACAGTTTTCACACAGTTCTCGAGGTAATGATGAGAATGGAAGTTTAAAAATGTCACGTCAAAGATACATATCAGGCCGTGCTAGATTTTGGGGGCTGAAGGCCATTTCGAAATAATGACGTCTGCAATAGGAAGTAAGTGTCACCTCGACGTCAACTAGTATTTAAGATGAACTGAGCATTATACGTCGTACACGTGTACTGAATGACGAGACTGACAAATCTATAATGACAACAAGATTGATGCAAATATGAAAAGGTTACTTGTATAAACCTTATCAAATTGCTACTTGTATAAGCAATTTGCGACATGGATAAACCTTGGCAAATTGCTACTTATATAAGCAATTTGCGACATATGATAAAAAAGGTTACTTGTATAAACCTTATCAAATTGCTACTTGTATAAGCAATTTGCGACATATGATAAAAAAGGTTACTTGTATAAACCTTATCAAATTGCTACTTGTATAAGCAATTTGCGACATATGATAAAAGGGTTACTTGTATAAACCTTATCAAATTGCTACTTGTATAAGCAATTTGCGACATATGATAAAAAAGGTTACTTGTATAAACCTTATCAAATTGCTACTTGTATAAGCAATTTGCGACATATGATAAAAAGGTTACTTGTATAAACCTTATCAAATTGCTACTTGTATAAGCAATTTGCGACATATGATAAAAAGGTTACTTGTATAAACCTCATCAAATTGCTACTCGTATAAGCAATTTGCGACATATGATAAAAAAGGTTACTTGTATAAACCTTGGCAAAATTGCTACTTGTATAAGCAATTTGCAACATGTGATGAAAAGGTTACTCGTATAAACCTTAACAAATCGCCACTTGTATAAGTAACGAGTGATATAAAGACAAAGTAATTAGTATGAAGTGACAAGCAAAAGATCATGAAAATCGGTCAGACTAGAAAAGCAAGGCAACCTAAAGACAACCTTGCTTCTCGAAGGGAAAGTAAGAATGTAAAAATACCAAGTAAACTGCAACGATGTAAGTCAGACAAAATATAGAGAATGTATTCGAACACGGGCACGCAAGCCCTAAAAGTCAGTTACGGCATGCAAGCCGGCAAATAAAGTTAAACAAAGTTTGATAAGAGATGATCAAGTAAGATCATAGATTAAGGAGCCTCAACACTTTGATCATCATCGGCATGACCCTCATCATAGGAGGCAAGAGCGAGTTTGCGGGCGGCATTCATGGCGGCATTTTTCTCCTCGCATAGATCGCCCCATAAAGCAACAGCATTCGGCTTAAGAATAGGTGGAGGAGTCCATTTTGGTCGCTTAAGTATAAAATCTTCCCCTCTTAAAGTTTCAAGTTCATCCTTGGAGTAAGGCACCAGAGAATGGCCTCGGCGAGAATGTTCGCTATAGATAAGTTCGGAGCCCCACTTGGCCAAACGTTCTACAGTAATGGCGGGAATCTCCTCCCGATCAGCTGCAGCGGCGCGCATCACTTGCAAAATGGATTGATCGCTCACATCCATAGAATAGGCAAGGGCTTTTGAAAGTTGTTCTTTTAATTGGGCTGAAGTCTCAGTCTGAGCGGCAAGCTCGGAGTTCACTTTCCGGTTCTCATCTAGTAGACGTTGATTTTCATCTTTCAAACGTTGGTTTTCTCCAGTCAAAAGACCAATGCTGGCTAGGTGCTCCGTCTTGGCGGCATTGAATTCGGCTTCGATTAATGCGAGTTCCTTCAGCAAAGTCTCCTTCGCCGCCAAGTTCTTCTTTAAAGCATCATTGGCACTTTTCAGCTCATCCACAGTAGCATCCCGCCGAGCTAACCTTTTTGTTAGACTCTCCTGAGTTTTTGAAGCCTTACGTAGCAACGTTTCATGATCTACCAATTGAGCAGCCAAATTTTGAACTTTACAGTGGTATGCAACCAAAGAGCTTCCCAGCTGCGGGAAAATATAGATTAACAGAGAAGGGAGAAACTAAGGAAACAAAGAGGATAAAAAGGTTACGAAAAAGGCGACATACCAAAGAAAAGTTTATCCCCGCCGCACAAAGGAGATCGTCATTTCCCCGATTTGCCATGTCATTAACTTGAACGGTATCAGCAGCTCGTTTTAAAGCCGCACAACCCAATATGATTTCATCGTCATCATGAGGAGCAGTAATCAGACCTTTCAGAGGGACAGCCCTGTTAATAGCTTCTTCATTAAGATCACTAAGACCTTCTGGGTCAGAGGGCTTGATAAACCCTTCTCGCATCCAACTGGCTTTTTCCACATGATAAGGAGCATTCTCAGAAGTAGGGGGTGGAACGGGAGATTGGGCATGATCATCATCAGCAGTCAAATCCTCAATGAAGGGTTGTTCTGGAAAGTCATCATCTCGCAAGCTTTCATTCCCAGAAACTTCATGAGCGACATCATCTCCCCGACAACGGCTAGGCTCGTCTTCTTCTAAAATGCTTTTGCCCTTGTCCCCACCAAGTGATTGTTCAATACTGTGTTCACCTTGAGTTTGGGTTTGTATTATGGGGACAGACTCCTCCGTAGGCTCATCCTCCTCCGCTTCTAGCATCCTCTTCCTTCTTTTTGAAGGTCTTGCAGCGGCTTTCCTAGCCAAAGCGGCTTCAGCCTTAGCCGCAGCAATAGCGTCGGAATCTTTCCCATCATTCGATAAAGGGAGGTCTAGGTCGGAATCCAGGCGGCTCAAGTCTCCAGAGCGGGCCTCAGAAAGCCACTTTCGAAGTGTTTCAGATTCCAAATTTACATTATGATGGGATCCTGAGCTCATTTTCCTGATTCCTGGAATGTAAAGTAATTCAATTACAACATGAAAGGCAATTGGTAAGAGAATATAAAATAAGGTCGAGAACGCTTACGCAGGACTTCAGTCATGGTCGGGCAGTGTTTTCCCGGAACCCCGCATAAGCGACATTCAAAGGATAGCAAATTCTCAGAATGGGTTTCCCATCCGGCATAACAAGGCGGAAAAGTCATAGCGACACGAGCAGGAGCTTCCGGAAAATTATCGGAAAGTCCCACTTGACACAATAGTTTCATATCCCGCAAAATCCGTCTCCATGAAACTCTGGCATCTAGAAAATTGGGATTTTGAGAAAGAAGAGCACGTATGCGATTTTCTAGTAGTTTATCTGCAGGGCCCAATGCTTTCTTTTTGCCCAAAGAAGTTTTCAAAGACTTAAGATAACAAGGATGAGTCCAACCCGAGCGCGAAATTATGAACAAAGGATCATTTTTCCAGTTGTGAACTTTATCTGGGAGGGGGGTGAATAATTTTATGCCGGGTCTGTATTTGAGGGACAAGATTATCTCGGAAGTACCATCAGTGAATTCTGTCTTACTTTGATAGCTGATAAAATAATTGATCAAGAAGGGAATCGAAGGTTCCTTACGAAGGGCCCTGCAGACCACTATAAAACATGTTATTATCCTGATAGCATTGGGATGAAGTTCGATGATGGAGGCTTGAAGCTCATGAAGGATTGACCTGATGAAGGGATCAAGGGGAAATCTAAGGCCGGCTTCAAGTTGGGAAGGGTAGACGATAACACCATCTGTTCGTTTTCTCGCAGCCGCGAGAGAAGTGTCGCCTTGAAAAGGTTCAATATGGTAATTTGTATGATCTATCCCATACTTGGTATGCCGAGTAACGGGATAACGAGAAAAAGTCAAGGGAGGACGAAAGGCGTTAGCGACATTATCCGAAGAAGAGCCGGAAGGGCCCGCCTCCTTATTTCGGGATAAAGGACAAGGTTCATCGGGGTTAGAAGCAGTATGAAAGGGATTCATACCTGAAGGGGTGAAAAGGGAAATTTCTTGAGGTTGCGGAATGGTCAAATCAGACACCCTGCCGGAATCACTTGCAGAAGGAAGGACCTGTTTGAACCGCCGCCGTTGATACGAGCTGGAATGAGGGTAATTTTCACTGTTAGAAACATCATCTTCCAAGGCAGAAGGGTGCGAGTTACATATGTGCTGACACATATCGCGAGAATTAAAAAACGTGCGCGACATGGGGGCTGCCCTATTAAGAAAGAGATGGCCTTTTGCTTTGAGAGATCGTATAATAACGGGATCAGCTTTATTGACAGTCATAAAAGTTATTAATTCACCTAATGGAATCCTTACCCAAACCCCTCTATCCCTCCTATAAAACCCACCGGAAACACTACACTGTCCATATCGGACTTTTCTAATACACAGCTTGGTTCTTGCCATGAAATGAAAGAAAAATAACTGGAAGAGTAGCAGGAAAAAGTGAAGCACAAGGGAGTACCTGAAAAATTGGTGAAAGAAAAATAGGCGGGCAGCAATCAAACGCCGTAAACAGCAAAGGATTACAAATCAATGACGATCGGAAAACACCGCCGGCGTCAACGAGGGCAAAGGAAGATGGTGAGCTCAAAGTGCATAAAGAGTGGAGAATCCTTGTCTGATTGGTAAGGAATAGTGGAGAATCGGTAAATTGGGAAGCCTAGGGTTTAAAAGTAGAAGACGAAATAGATGAATGAAAAGTTTGAAAAAGGTGGGGATTTTCCCTATTTATCGATTGAAGATCCCGAGGTGACGGTTCGTAAAGAGCTTAACAGCTGTACTCAATGAATTATTAGTAGCCGTCCACGTGGCATCTCGGGGATCAACATAAGGGGATTTTCTTGGCAATGAACAAATACCCGAGGCGACAACCTGCTTAGTTTTCTCGCTAAAACCATGAATGGATTTCACCTCGAAACTGGGGGCTTCTGATATCGCCAAATTTAAGAATTATTCATAATCGAAGCGTCAGCTTTATTGGGCCCAACCAAAATGTTTCTTGTTGATATTTAATGGGCCAAACTCATAAGTAAAAAAGCAACAACAAAAGGAATGGAGCCCATGGGCCATGAAATGACGTAATCCAAGGAAACAAGACTTCAAGAATAGAGATATACAGGAGGCGGCTTGCATGCCGCACAAGGCAGGAAAGTTCAGATTTACTTGCGTAGCCA
This sequence comes from Campanula takesimana, assembly GCA_026119855.1. Lineage (NCBI taxonomy): Eukaryota > Viridiplantae > Streptophyta > Magnoliopsida > Asterales > Campanulaceae > Campanula > Campanula takesimana. Next base: position 708,539 of record JAOWBW010000403.1, on the reverse strand, counting down.
ATTTATATGAATGTGGTCCCCACAATATCTGATCGATCATAACAGAATGTGTCAGAGATTAACGTCCCTGCATAGGAAAGCGTGAGAACCAATCAGAGGGAGACAGCTGGAAAGGTTCACGAGCGTCACATGGAAAGGTCACGCATAAAGCACATGACGGGAAAGCACGTGCGGTACGCCTGACATCAATGCATATAAGGAAGCCATCGTTCATTTTGTAAGGTATGTTCAAGTACGCACACACAGTACACCTTTCATTTTTGGGTACTTGGAGATTAATTCGTGAACTGATTCTCACGCCGGAGGGGCTTCTGCCGGATAGCCCCCGGCGCAGTTTACGTTTGTCTCATGTGTGCAGGTCTAAATCAAAGGAAAGACCGTTTTCCCCTAGCTAGACTCAAATTTCGTTGCTATTCAGATTTCTCCATTTTTTGGGTAGCATCATTATTGTATCACGATTAATAATAAACTAAATAACTATTTTTAAATCTTTATTAAGCTAATTATTTTTCTTCAAATTGTTGGTCAAAGTATAAATTATTTGACCAAGAATCCTAATTTGAGCGGGACGGAGGGAGTATTTTATTTCTTTTATATTTATACAAATAAATTTTGATTAATTATTTTAATTTTGTTTAACTATTCTAATGAGAATATAAAATATACTTTTAATACACCATTACAAATTCCATCAATATCTCAGAGTTTCAGAACTAAGCTCAAAGTTCGTTTTTAAATATGTGAACATCATTTTGAGAGGAAGTGAGTATATATATACAGACAGTGTTGATTTAGTATATATACAATGTGTTGCTTTAGTCACTTCTTAAATCAAATATGAAATCACATGAATTTTGTGAAACTCGAACAATGAAATCACACGAATGTTGCGACTCGAACAATCAAACGCCGACAAAGCTTCGCGACCTTATATAACTTCCTCACTCTCTGCCTCGCAAATCACGTGTCGACGCTAAAAAAGCTCTCTTCTATAACCCACCTTATTTACATTTTCTTTGATTGTTCTATCCTCTTATAATCGACATCTTATCGGATCACAAGTCGAATTTAATTGTTATATAAAAAAAAAAGTACTCATATATATATACAGTGTAAATTTTTAAATATTAAGGATCAAATATTCACATATAGCACAGGGCCCCTAAAATTATTGAGACGGGCCTGGTTATAATATCCTAGGCGGGACTTAGGCGTTTCATGAACGCCTAGCGCCTAGGCGGCCTAGACGAACGTCTTTTAGAACACTGATGTTAACGATCAAGTCTGTCTTCCCGTGAATAAAAATTTTGAAAATTGAGCTAATACGCCATTTCGTTCAAGAGATTTTTTTTTTTAGCTTCAATTGACACTTATGATTAGCATGTCTGATTTTTTTTCATCAAACATTAATGTTAGTTTATCATTCTAATGAAATTTCAAACATTATAATTGATACTACCTCTGTCCCTAAATGAGTGTCCAAATTTTATTTTAAGGGACATTACTTTTTGTAACATTTGGTGGCAACATTCATATATATTCATATAATTCTCTTTACAAACATTTAGCTTTTCCAAGTATAAAGAGACCGGTAAAAAAAAATCAAAAATAAACATTTAGGGACAAAGTTATGAGCAAAATGGACACTCATTTTGGGACAAATATTTCCTGAAATTGGACATTCATTTTGGGACAAAGGGAGTAAATCATTTAATTTTTTATCAACCATAATTTTTAAAATTTTACTATTTACATGCATGTTTGATCAAAATTCACTCATCATCGAACGTTAAAAATTAAATGGGTCTCTTTAAACTGAAGCATGCAACACAACACAAAATGTGTTTCCACCAACATAACATGACTTCTAAACATCCTTACATTCTCCACAATTCTCAACAAGAAAATAACTAAGGAAGAATTAACCATCAAACTAAAGTTGAACAACATGCATTCCCATAATCCCACATAACACCATACACCATACTCAAATTCAACTATTCAACATAGACAAAGGATAACGTTGGCTAAGTTTTACCAACAATCCAATGCCATAACACCATACAACACAAAGCCTTTTACTCGACCCGAACAACAACCTTAGCCTTTACCCTAAAGAAAACAACCCGAATCCAGCACTCAAAATCAAGCATAAAGCTCCGACAGAGGTCCTAGAAGACTTTGACTCGACAACTCTCACATCATCCACCACGGGCCCACAAAGAGAGCTCATATCATCGCTCCTCGTGTTATAATACACACTATAAAAAGCAACCCGTGTTCTCTCAGCCTTTGATGTGAAATTCAAGTTAGCGGGCTGGAAAGTAGAGTTAGCATTTGGGGTGTAATGAAAGTTTTGTGCTTGATCTCCAGCAAAGGCCATTATTGCTAGTGGTTCTTTGCATTTGTCCCCAGCATGCCCTAATGAGAAGGTCAATCTGTATGGCTTGTTTGGCTTGGTTTCAACCATTTGGGAGATTATACCTTCCTTTCCAGAGAGTAATTCAACAGCTCGTTTCCCTTCGGGAACTGTGAAATGATACGAGTCAATGTAGCGGACTGCCCGGTTTGACTCGACTATCCAACCAGGTAATGAGGATGTTTCTTCATCGAGGTTGGTTGGGAGTAAGACACCTAAAGAAGCGTTACGGAACATCCATGGACCCTCTTCAAAATCACCATTAAGTACTGCATTATCTGTATGAATTGAGTAGAAAGTAAGAACTAACTATCAATAAAAAGAAATATTTAAAAGAAGAGAAAAGAAAAGAAAGAAAGAAAGAACATCCCCTTCTTTCTCCTCCAGTTCTCCTAAATAGACTCAATCAAGTTGGGTACTATTTTGTTTAGTAATGGTTGAGAGGCCTGTTCAACACCAAACAATTAATTTACCAATAGTTTACTCTGTGTTATGCTTCTTCCCTCTCATCCCATAAAGATAAGTCTCGTTTTCTAGTGGTTAATTTGATTGAACTACAGAAGATTTAAGAAATTATAATTATCACAATGAAATTCTAAAACTTGTTAATGATACACCATAACAAATATTACAATTAACAATTTCGAAATGTTTATTAGGTTGACTAAGTTAATAAAAAAACATGGGTCAAAGTTCAATCAAGCTTATCACCGAACAAGTGAGACTGTCTTTTCGGGTCGGAGCCGGAGAGAGTAAGTAGTACTACCTCAGTTCCAAATTGAATATCCAAATTTGCTCTTGATTAAGAGTGATGTTGGACATTATGAGCCTATGGACAAGCCCGTCGGCCAGTAGCCTGCCAACCCATAGATCCGTGGACATAGTTACTGCCAACCCATAGATCCGTGGACATAGTCCGTCAGTGGCTCGCCCAAGACATACGCGGATCGAGCCAATAAATTGGCACGGACGGGCCCAAACCCACGGGTCCAAATCTGCGTTTTTGTCCGCCTCTTTTTTGAGTGTTTTATCCAATTTTTTATATAATTATTTAATTACTTTAGTGTATTTATCATTTACTCAATAAACATACATTTTATTTAATTAATGATTTATATACTTAGTCAATGTTAATCATTATTCATGAGATTATCATGATGTCAACTTTACTAATTAACCGTCATTCAATCACTAATGATATACATTGTGGTATATGTTGCTAGAGACATTATTCCACATCGGGACTTGACAAATCTTGCCTTAGCACCAATTGGTTTTAAGGTGGAACCTCAGACTTTAGATGGTGTCAGAGCAGGCATGTTACACCTGCAACATGTGCAGCCCAACAGTCCACGATGTTGCTCCGCGCCACCCGATTAATAAATCCACACGTTAGAGACATTATCCCATATTTTGAATGTTCTTTTTCTAAATAACTTCTAAATGTTTTTTTATATACTTATAAAGTTAGAAATTTAGAAGTAAATAATACTCCTTCTGTGCCTAAATGAATATTCAAATTTCATTTTCAGGGACATCTAAAAATCTCAACATTTCATAAAAATTAGTGGCAAAGATACATATATAATCATGAAATCCTCTTTTCAAAAACATTTAGTTTTGCAAGTATAAAGAGACTAGTGTATAAAAATTGGTAAAAGAACAATTAGTAACAAAGTTACCTTCAAAAAAGACATTCATTTTTGGGACAAAAGTTTCTTGAAAACGGACATTCATTTAGGGATAGAGGAGTAAGAAAATTTATAGTGTTTGCCATAATTTTGTTTTTGGCTATTACTACTACATGTGGTTTTAGGAGTTAAATTTTATTTCAAAATACTTGACATTTTACTATTTTACTATTTCTTTATTTACAAGAAATATTTCCTCTTGTATATTAATTATACCCTCATTTGTTATTTGTAAACTATTTCATGTGTAAGTATTTAAGCACTTGATAATTGGATTCTTTTCAAAAATAAATACTCCCTCCGCCCCAAAACACCTTGCACTAATTTCCTTTTTGGGTTCCCATTGGTAAGTCTCTTTTTCTAAAATGTTCAAATTTATTATTTTTCCAAATGGTGCAAGGTGTTTTGGGATGGAGGGAGTAAATTGGATTAATATTCATTAATTGCATTACTTACTTAATATGAATGAAAAAGTGTACTCCTTACTTGTAGTTTATAATTTTCACACACACACACATATATATATATATAAATCAATTAATAAATGTTTAATTAGACTAAATTACCCTTAAAATATTTCAAGTATTAACTAAATGCTTCTAGTGTGACACCTCAAAATCATAAATGAGTGTAGTATTATAGGTAAATGATGATAAATATTCCTTGATAAAAAACAAAACAACAAAAGCAATTTATTTATTTTTACTTTTCTTGAAGAACAACAAAAGTACTTTTATTTTTAAACTACTAAAAACTATTTTGTATTTTGGGACTGAGAGAGTGAAAAAGAAGGGAGGGAGTATCATGATTAAGGGCCCAAGTGACAAGTTGCTGGCCCACTATCATACAAAAAGTACGAGCCCTCTTCTCTCACATTCATGATTTTTAGGGGCCCAATAAGATGCACAAAATAAAAAAATAAAAAATAAAAAGAGAGATTGACAAAACTAACCTTTGGATTTATCCGGGACGATAAGTTTCTTAATAGCAATATCATCAATAATGGGCCCACAAGTAGGGTCATCCTCCATCCCCGGATTCGTAAACACTAACCGAGCTGTCTCCTCCTCCGCCTCAAAGGCCCACGCGTACGTATCCCACCCCTGCACACTATACAGCGTCTGCAAATCAATGGTCTGTGACGCCGGCGGCACCGACACGTTCAGTGACTCTAGCTGAGCGCATGTCCGGGAAGCGCTGAACGTGACGGAGTAAAGGGAGCCTTTTTCGAGCTTGGCTTCTTGGCTAATCTCGGCGTCGTTGCCGAGCCGGACTGCGTGTGTACCTTGTGGTACGATGAGGATCATCCCACCTTGTTTTTGCCCGGATTCGACGAGCTCAACGGTGCCGTTTGATTTCCAGCTGGGGATTGTTGTGGGGCCATCGCCTAAGCCGCCGTCCGGGAAGCCGCCTGATGGTGCCGTCTCAAAATCGCCGTTGATTAGTAGCCCTGCGATGCGATATTAGATGGCGGTTAAAATAAGAGAGGCAAAACACAATTGGGTGTTGTAATAGACACCCGTAAAACTTATAAATACACCTGTATAACGCTTGAAATTTTAGATAATACAACACTGTAATGCACTGTTACGGGTATATTCATAAGTTTTACGGATTATACGGATGTGTATAACAACACCCAACACAATTAACAGGCCTTTCGGTATTTTAGTTTGGGGGAAAAAAAAAACAGGCATTTTGGTATTTCCAGAAAAAAACATTCGGTACAAACATTTTGACCCCTCTTTTCTGTGAAATAAATAACAATCACACTTTTGTTAATTTATTTTCAGAGAAAATATCGTTCTTTTAATCAGGCAATGGTACTAATTAGACAAGTTGGAACCGCCGGGTCCGGGTTCAAGAAGGAAGGAATTGTACTCGAACGAACTGTAGTATGCACGGTATGGGTACCACAGTCCCACAGTTTCGGGTCCACGGGTCAGACGGTTCCTAATCTTTCAAATTTTACATAAACTGTTAAAAAAAAAAAAACGGATTTTATTAGTTTTCTAACAAAATTTGTTTAAAAAGTAACAGTTTTCGTTAAAATCAATGAACTGTTATTTTTTACCCGATTATGTTAGAAAACTAACAAAATCTGACGGATCTGACGCTGTTCTAACAGAGGTCTACACGAGCACGGATCGTATAGGGTTACGGTCCCGCGGGTCAGAACCGCCGGGTCGCGGTTATGAAAAAGGGGAAGCAGAACCGACCCGCCTCAAACACGAGTACGGTTCTTACTGATCTATAATGAGTCCGGTTTACGGGTCGGCACGGGTCCAGATTGGCTACCTCTGATAATAATGTAATTTTAACACTGTACAAGCAAGCACCTTTCAAAAAGAAAGAAAAAATGTACAACAAAGCAATAAGTACTCTGTACTCGGGTCGTTAAAAATGGTATTAGAGAGGAATCCGACTGTTACAAATGTTATGAATCTTGACCATAGGGCTTGTGAGAGCTCGCCGAAGGTATGATCTAGGTGTTGTCAAACCTTGACAGGAACTACAAGCATTTGAGAGTGGTTGTGACCTAACTTCATATCGAAAAGATATGGAATTTAATTGTAATATACAAAGCTATACAATATTACTAGCGGGCACCAATAATGTCCATAAATTTTTGAGTGTGCGTACAATAAGCCAAGTAAACCCAACACACTTGTCTCAGTGAACCAAACCCAATACGCTTGTCTCAGTGAACTAGTGTATAAAGGCTGAATGAATTTCCAAGTCTAGTTGTTACAAAAGAAAAAGAGTTGAATAGAACTTGATCCAACCGCAATAGTATGATCCGGTTTGCCTAGACAACATACAATTTCATTTTGCTCAATCAAGTGGTCTAATTTTATTTTATTTTATCTTATTTTATTTTGTTTTGTTTCTTTTAAGCTACTCCCTCTGACCCAAAATGATATTTACATTTGACTATTCAAACTTTTTAAGGATATGAACACTTGATTCACTAATCATGTTTTGTTTAGGCACTCCTAAGCCCGTAGAAATGTGAAGAATTTTTCGGGACAATAAAAAATGCCAAATGAAATGAGAATATCATTTTGGGACGGAGGGAGTATAACCTAATTTAAGCAAGACAACTACACTAGTACCATCAACTAGAAATGTGTTAAAATCCGTTTATAAATCCCATAGTGTGCCTGCCAAACAAGCCCTAGAAAGTGAAGACGCACATGAAAGGGTTGTGAATCGTCCAAAGACAAAGATACCGCGTAAAGTTCCATCAAAGTCCCCACCCGTGACCGTGTTCCCCTTCTTTTTACCATTTTCGCGCCGAACAATAATATATCACGATACCCAAGATAAACATTTTTCATCTCAATTTCCTGTTTTCACACTTGAGAAACTGAAAAAGTAACGTGGATTATTTTTTTATTTTTTTGAAAGAAAGTAACGTGGATTATTATACTACTTCCCCCCTTGTCAATTACTCCATCTGTCCGATCTTAAACTTCAAAAATCTCTATTTTGGGCGTCCCATTTTAAACTTCAAAATCCCAAAATGGAAAGTTTTGTTTGTTTATTTATTTTTAGGCCCACATGTCATACTCACAACCATTACCCACTAACTATTCCCTACCCCACTTTATCTCTCTTATCAAACCATCTACACTCACAACACATCAATTTTTTCTTAATTCTTGAACCCAAATTTTTTTTTGAAGTTTAAGTTGGGACGGAGGGAGTATATTTCCACCTTATATTATATTCTCTCTCTCCGTTCTAAAATGATTTTCACATTTGACTATTCAATTTTTTTAAGGATAGAACAATCGTTTCACTAGCTATGTTGTATTTATACATATTTAAGCCTAAATTGCAGAAATGTGAAGAACTTTTTAGTACAATAAAAAATGACAAATGAGAATATCACTTTGAGACGGAGGGAGTATAATCAATGCTAATGAGTGTCATAATTTTTTAGCATATTTATGCTCTTTATATCTCAATACAAACTTTTCATAAAATGTTAGAAACAGGAATTTAAAAGAATGTATTGAAAAAGTATGTGGTGTGAGTGGAAAGGAGAGAAAAATTGAGGTAGAGAATAGTAAGTAGATAATTGTTGTGAGTGAGAATGAGAAAAAAAAAAGTGGAGATAATCTTTTCTTTTTTTTGTAAGTGGTAGTTTTCATTAGGACACCTAAAATGGCAATATGAGAAGTTTGTTTTGAGACGGAGAGAATTTTAATACAATTATACTTTTGTGAAACTAATGCACAAGTAAGTAAAACACGATTTTTAAGAATATTAATAAGTCAAATATGACATTTATTATGTGATAAAGAGAGTATTGTACTTGTTCCAAATATTTTCATCTACAAATCATTTACAAATACTCCCTCCTTCCCATAACAATGGGCACACTTTGACTTTTTTAATCAATTGGGTCAATTTTTGACCATAATTTTATGAATATCTAGATATCTCTAGACAATTCTAAAAATTGTTAATGATAGTATTTCTAATAGTGAAACAATAACAATTTTTAGAATTTCATAGAAATATTTAGATATTCATAAAATGATGGTCAAAGATTGACTCAGTTGACCAAAAAAGTCAAATTGTGCCCATTGTTATGGGACGGAGGGAGTATATTTTAAATTCACATTTTGTTTTCAAAAAATATAATAATATAGGCCTAACTTTTGATCCAAAAAAAAGGCCTAACCAAAATATTACAGTGTAGTGTAATGAAACACATAGTACCGGCTAAATAAATTAATAGAAGTGTCGACCTTTTTGTGACCTTCAACTTTAAATAAGAGCAAAAATTTCATAAATTTGTTACAATCGACCTACCGGACTAGAACACCTTCAAAATAAATAAATTAAAAAAAAAAAACGTCAAAAAAAAAAAAGGAAAGGAAAAGGGAACAATTATGTAATCCTCTATAACTTAAAACCATTATTATTGCCGGGCCAATCACATAGTATTCACATGTTTCTCGTATATATTTCCCCTCTTAAATAAAATTCTTTATTATTTAACTTCATAACTGGGTGTGGGGTACGAGTCTTAATTTCACTACTACCCACCTTAAATGCGCGCAGTTTGACTTTTGTGGTTAACTCAATTAAACTTTAACCATAATTTTATGAAAATCTAGATATCTCTATGCAATTTTTTTTAAAATAAATATTGATGTTATTCCTACCGGTGAAACAATAATACTCCCTCCGTCCCGGAGTAAGAGTCTCACCCCTCATTTGCACGCTTATTAATAAATATTGGATGTGATGTAAATGTTGTGAGTGTAAAAGTAAAGTATGATAAAGAATGAGTGGGAGAGAATAGTTAATTGATTGGTGTTGTGAGTATAAAAGTAAAATAAGAGAGAGAATGAGTGGGGTGAATAGTAAAGATTCTTTGCCATTTTAGGAATTGGACTCTTACTCTGGGACGGACCAAAAATGAAAATGGGACTCTTACTCTTGGACGGAGGGAGTAACTTTTAGAATTGCATAGATTTATCTGATTTTTTATAAAATACTCCCTCCGTCCCGGACTATGATTTTTAGTTTGACTTTACACGGAGATTAAGAAAAAGTAAATGTTGTGAGTATGAAAAATTAACTAAGAGAAAGTAAGAGAGATAAAGTGGGTAGGTTTTTGTTGTGAGAATAACAAGTGAGTCTCATAGTCCATTTTAATTAATAAAGCAACTAAGAACTTTAGTCTGGGACAATGAGAGTAATGGTCAACGTTCGACTGAGTTGTTAAATGAACTGTGATTGTGCACGTTGAGCTGGGACGGAGGTAGTACATCACAACAATTACATCACTCCCCATTCTTAATTTCCGTGGAAATAAGAGGGTGAACATATACTGTCTAATGTCTAATGGAAGAAGTAAAAATTATTAGAGGATAAAAAATGTAGTATTGTGCTCTTTCTTTTTTTTCCTTAACCATTTTTTCTTCCCATCTTAACAGCGTCACTCTCACGCTAAAATTATTATATTTCCTAGAAAAATACTCCTACAAATAATAATATTTTGCACAAGAAAGGAATACTTACTATGTTCGATTACAACTTTATACACCAAAGAAATGCCGAATCCCAGAAAGAAGAAACCCATCAAAAAGGTACATTACAGCACACACACACACAACAGATCCTCCAGAAAAAACTTTACAAAATCGAATAAATATCACTTAAAACTTTTGATTTCCACAAAATAATACTCAAAAGAAGCCCACATTTGTGAAATTAGGGGAGAAGAAAAGAAAATGGTTTAATTTCTTAATTCAAAGTCTAAATTAGATCTCAGAAAAGGAAAGTAGCCACTAAATAACATGAGTAATGGCTGTATAATGTATGATCCGGCGACAAGAACAGTGGGAATGAAAGTAAAGGAAGAGAAGAGGGAGGGAGGGACTTACCGTCTTCAGCTACAACGGCGGCGGGTAAGTGAGTAGAGAGAAGAAGAAGAATAGAAAGTGTAACCCAATTTCTCCTCGTCGTTGAGCTCCAAACCGACCTCATTGTCCGACTCTCTTTCTCTTTCCCTTTCGCTATCTGTCTCTGGGGGAGAGGGAGAGTGTTTTTTTTACTGAGAACCGGGCCGGAGGAGAAAACATTTCTATTAATTCTGCCCAACATTTTATCTATTAAATTCTTTTTTTTAGATGTCACGTTAATTGATGAGTATAAGACCGTATCATACGTGAGACGAATCTCGTTGAAAGAAAAAATGGGTTTGTCCCGCCTGCCCCCAGCTATAAAGAAGCAAGCTATTTATTCACTCAATAAAAACTGACTCACGTGTAAGACCGTCTCACACATATTTTTGTCTTAATTAATGAGGAGAAAGTATACCCCAAACTACTCCCTCCGTCCCATAACAATTGGCACACTTTGATTTTTTTTGTCAATTGGGTCAATCTTTGACCATAATTTTATGGATATATTGATATCTATATACAATTCTAAAAATAGTTAATGATAGTATTTCTAATGGTAAAACAATAACAAATTTTAGAATTTCATATAGATATCTAGATATTCATAAAATTATGGTCAAAGATTGACTAAGTTGACCAAAAAAATCAAAGTTTGCCCATTGTTATGGGACGGAGGGAGTATATCTTTTGTATTATAACTCCAATATCACTTTAACTAAAATACAAGTAACAAATGTGACTTGAATATTATAAGTAAATTAATAAAATTAAGTAAAATAATGTTTAATTATTATTCTTTAACGACTATTATTATATTGAAAACTAACAACTTGATAAAAATATATTATTTCACTTTCATTTATATTGGTCACATTTATTTGTTAATTATGACATGTTATTATTGTAATGACTCAAGCCAAATACTCAATTCGCAACACAAACACCACGCACTAACTCACTTAGTACAAATATCTCAAGTTCATTTCTTACCACATGTCACCCCAAACGTCTCTGGACTATATTAGTATTCAATGGTAATATGTGAGAACTTAAGTACCACTGTAATTTATTTATTTGTATATCATACCTATGTGGGATATTACAATCTCCCAACCTAGGATCCTTAAAGTTATCAGGAATGCCCACTTGGATCGGAACTCCGGGCAGTGTCAGATTCAATAGGTGGATCGTTCAGATTAAAGAGGTGGCTCTCACCGTCACTGTTAGGTAAAATATAGGCTTTCTTGAAAATGACGAAAAATACTAAAACTAAAATGGGGACGGATTTTAGTCGAGGCTTGTGTTGGACACAATCTCCACAAGAAGAATTTTCCCCGCACTGGTGCTCACGGATTAACGGCAATCTTCTCTAAGATGCAACGACTTTAACTTTCGTTAGTAGAAGCACTTCAAACTAACGAACTCGGCGAACAAATACTAATGCTTGGAACTTCTAGACTTGAAGGGAATAATACTTCAATATGACTCTCTCTCAGATTACTCTAATGCTCTGGATGATGGAATTAATGAATTGACAAACTGGTGGGGGTATTTATAGTATATGAAGAGTTACAGGTGCCTTTCTGGGAATATGCACAATTCCATCCTGATGAATCCTGGCCGTCCGATCGCACCCGATCGACGAACCAGATTCATGGATCCACCCCATACCCATACGCTAATGGGTGATCCACCTGTTCCGAACCGACACTGTCCAGATACATTGCACCGAACCCATCTGGTGTTGGACCTTCTCAGACAAGCCGAAGCCTAACCGAACCAGACCCAACTACCACCTACCTACTGGGCCGAACTGCCCAAGCCCACCTAAGCTGAACCAAGCCCGAACCACCGTTGACTTTGTCAAACTTTAAGGCTCCACAGCTCCCAGCGACCGATGCGTACGTGCAAAGTGCGCCCTAAACCGCCCTTCGTGGGTCATAGGTCAATTTTGAGCTAACCCAAAATTATCCTATTTACCCACTAGCTTGCATGGTTATCCCAAATGCCCACTTAGCTTGTATGTTAGGAAGCCCACACTTGATTGACTCCACTTAAGATGAGCTATATTAAATACTCCATCTTTTTCATTTTCCAATCAATGTGAGATACATGGCTTTCCACATTTCAAACTCTTCATAAACCCATTAAAGTTGCACACTTTTAACATTAATTTCTCATTCACCCGTAAATGGTTTTGAGTAAATAAATGCATTTTCGTAATCTACACTAAATGTATATTTTAGTTTTGCAACTTGTTTTTCATTTACACAAAATGAAACTATTTCGAAAACTGGGTCAAAGTGTGGTCAAACCACATTTTGTCAAACTCATTTCCAACGGTCACTTCGGTGTAGCATCTTGTTTTGCACACCACTTTGCTCAAAACTTCTAGCTAGGACTCGCTCTGATACCATTTGTAACGACTCAAGCCCGAAGATTTGGTCCGCTACCCAATCACCACGCGCTAGCCCCACTAAATATATATAACTTTGGTCCACTTGGTTTACCACACATCCATCCAAAAGCCTTTGGGTGATATTGATATTTAATTGTAACTAGTGAGTAACCCGTCGAAATTCGACGGGAATAATAAAGCTAATCAATTAAGAAAAGCTGATGCAAGGCATTTTATGTAAGTAATAACAACTATTTTAAAGTTTAATCATTGGTGACAAAATAACCCAAAAAAAAAAGTTAAGATATTCATAAAATAACACGTCAATTCTGAATCAAATTTAACTAAAAACGCAAATTATTGATCCTTTTAAAACACTTTAAGGAATTTGAGTATCAATGTAAACTGAAATGCCGAAACAAAATTAGGAAAATACTCCTTCAGTGATCCGTTCCAAAATGATAGTTCCATTTCCCATATTTGATTGTCCCTAAAAGTTACTCTCATTTCAAAAAGAGTACCACTCCCTACACAATTTGTTGGGTCAAAAAGATGTAGTCATCTTCGTACCACTCCCTGCACATTTTGCTGGGTCAAAAAGAGTAAACCTTTATATTAATTTTTAACTTCTTCCATCCCAAATTGATAGTCTCATTTCTCCTTTTTGCTTAGTTAGTCCATTTCCAACATTAAGGTTTAAAAATTACTTAATTTTCAAAACTTACAATGTAAATTTAAAATATTTGAAAAGTGAACCAGGACTATCAAGTTGGGACTGAAGGAGAAATATTTTTTCTACTTGCACAACAAACATTCCACAGTTGAAATAACAGCTAATGCACAAAGGCAGTGGGTTTATCGCAGCACGATTGCCTATCATAGAATCAAAGAAGTAAGTATATGTTCAAGTCAAGTTAAAATATACTCCCTTTGTCCTGACATAAATATCTTCTTAGTACGCAATTTTTTTTTTTGAGCAATAAAACTCTTTATCCCCTATTATGTGGCATTGGGAAACTTCTTATTGCTCAAAGTTCCTTTGTACTAACGTACAAAAAAACGACATTTATTATGGGACAGAGGGAGTGGAGTGTGATAATGGGCTTTAGCTCAAACGTAACACAGAGGCCAAGGATTTAACCACTGCTCATATACATGATCCGGTGATAAGAAATGGAAACTTGGGGACTCAAATGCAATCTAAAGAACTTATGCACATAGGCTTAGCCAAGCTGCCTCCAGGAGGATCAGATCAATATAAGAAACCTATATGATAGACACAATCACATTGCATTGCAACTTGACTTATGTACTCATTAACTAAACAGTAAGTGAGTAAAAACATAATATATCTCATCAAATGCTACATATTCATTCAATATAATTAAATGCTGACCACAATTTTGGTCATTGAGAATCAGAGATGAACAAAATAACTTAAACTAAATTAATACACAGAAAAGAAAAAATAAATAAAGAGGATAATCTCACCATTAATGCTTTGATTTATTCCTATGATATAGATTCATATATTATATGGCAAACTGAATGATAGGTACTTAAAAAGAATATGGGAAGACCTTTAGATAAACATGAGAAGACTTCTTATGGAAGTAATTTCTCCAACTCTGCCTCATAGTTTAACTCACAATTGTTTAGTTGTGCTGCTTTCTAAAGCATCCAGCATATTGTACACAGTCAAGGCCAATTCAAAGCTAAATCCATGTTAAAAATGACGGAACCCATCATTATTTGCTCGAATCAACTGCATTCCACTAGGGGTGTTCACGGTCCGGTCCGGTCCGGTTTTTGTCAAAATTTCACAAAACCAGGACCGGACCAATTGTTCGGTTCTGTATAAAATTAGAACCAGGACCAAACCAATATATTTCAGAACCGGATTCATTGGTCCGGTTCTATTGGTCCGGTTCCGGTCCGGTTCTACATATTACATATCATCAATTTTTTTGGCATTTAATACAAGTTTATGTAATCAGGGTTGTAATATTAACATTTCATGAAGCATTAATGTACCAACCCATAGGCCTGTGGAGATTGGTGCATTTAACATTGCTGATAGAGAATAAATATTTTGTTTTTATAACAGAAACATAAAATATAACCTCTTGTATTGATTCTGTATTGAATCGAAGATGTCTACAATTAGGATAGTCAGAATTTTGTTTTTATATTTTGGTGTAAAATCAGAAATATATACAATATATAATAGCATATTAGTAATATATATACATGTAAATATGATTGGTCCGGTCCGGTCCAGAACCGTGTATATATTTTTCAAAACCGGAACCGGACCAATTTACCGGTTCTAAAGGAATTTGGAACCAGAACCAAACCAATACCATTGGTTCGGTCCGGTTTTTATTGGTCCGGTCCGGTTTTGTTGGTCCGTATTGGGTTTTGAGCAAACATGCACAGCGGAATAAACCCAAAAAGCCTAGATCCGATCACGATGATTAAATTAATATGGAGATGAATTTAGAACACTAACCGTGATGGTGCTTTAAAATTCTGAGATCTTCAATCTTTGTTCTTCGCGCTTCTTCGAATGACGAACGTAGGAACGACCGCAAAACTTGGATCACGAACTTTGAAGGAGTTGATGCCAACGCCCTCTATGTTTATCCACACGCGAACGAATTTCAAGAACGATTCTTGAACCGGATTGCTAGACCCAATGGAACTCTTTCTACTTTGAAGGCTATATGGAAAATCAATGTTCTTGTTCTTGAGGAAGAAGAAGAACTTATTTTTCTCTCTCTCGGAGGCTATCTAATTGATATGGAATCAATTCATACTGATTAGGTCGTTGTTAGAGGTTTATATACTTATTAGTCCTAAACCGTTTAGGAGAAATAGGTTAAAACCCATCACAACACGAAATCAGTTTTTGGGCCCGAACAGGGCCTGCTCGACCGAGTCCTTTAAGGTGCTCGGCCGAGCACCTTTGCTCCAGAAAATCTGACCTTCTGATTTCCCATGCTCGGCCGAGTCATATGAGGTGCTCGGCCGAGCACCACCAGAATTCCGATTTTAGCCTTTTAAACAATTCGTCCTTTTGTGTGTGACCCCATAGGATTATATTAAGTTGGCAATGAGCCCAAACACATTTGTGCTCATAAATCATGAGCGGACTCTAGCAAGCCATCATGACTACCCAATTAATATAACTTGTATAAGTTCGTGAATCCTTTATAGAACATATTACAATCTCTTTGTTTCACGATGTCTATTGAACGTAAGCCATGGTCAATGGTCAACTTACAATGTTCAATGCTTTCTCGATCCAGAATGTATTGATAGTACAAATCTTATTTGAGCACGGCCATGCATTTCATCAACACCATTCTTCGAGTGGCCAAAGCTTGACATCTCTCTCTTACGAGGAACAAATCCCTTCTTGATTTATTACCTTTCCCTACATGAATCCGATTACGCCAATCACATTCTTTATAGCTACCCGATTAGGGGTAACGTTTGAATATGTCAAACGTAATGTTCATCGAGTGGAAGACTGTGATAATCTCAGGTCTAAAGATTCCAGTAATATAACTATATGAGACTTAATTATGACATTGTGACCATGACATAAATCTCATATGGGTCAGTCCAGTATTTGGTCTCCAACTAATACCCATAAGTTTAATTGTATCCCATACACCATAATCATCATATGATTATCCATTAAACTTATACTAACAATTAATCATAATTATCAGGGACGGGGATTATTATAATAAACATGCAAATGATATAATAATCAAACATTCAATATCTTTAATATATAAATAACATTAATCGTTTTACAAAACGTGCCTAGAGCATACAACACCAACAATCTCCCACTTGCACTAGGCCTAATTAATGTATCGAATACCCATAGACCTAACATGACCATCATGCTTTGCTTGTGGAAGACCCTTTGTCAATGGGTCGGCAATGTTATCATCAGTTGGTACTCTGCATATATTCACGTCACCTCTGTTAATGATTTCTCGAATGACATGGTAACGCCTAAGTATGTGTTTGGACTTCTGATGGTTTCTTGGTTCCCTTGCTTGAGCAATAGCACCATTATTATCACAATAAAGGTCTATTGGATCAGCAATGCTAGGAACTACCTCTAGTTCAGTTATGAACTTCTTGATCCAAACAGCTTCTTTAGCAGCATCGGATGCAGCAATATACTCAGCTTCCGTTGTAGAATCAGCGACAGTACTTTGCTTAGAACTCTTCCGGCTAACAGCACCTCCATTAAGCACAAATACAAATCCAGATTGCGATCTAAAATCATCCTTGTCGGTTTGGGAGCTTGCATCTGTGTAACCACTTACAACAAGATCACCTTCCACACCTCCATACACCAAGAACGAATCTTTAGTCCTTCGCAAGTACTTAAAAATCGTCTTGACTGCAATCCAATGATTTTCACCAGGATTTGATTGATATCTACTCGTCATGCTCAAAGCATACGAGACATCGGGTCTAGTACATATCATGGCATACATGATTGATCCAATTGCGGAAGCATATGGAATCCCAATCATTCTCTTACGCTCATCAGTTGTCTTAGGACACTGATTCTTGCTTAGAGTTATACCATGTCCCACTGGCAAATTTCCTCTCTTAGAGTTTTCCATGCAGAGTCTCTTAAGAACTTTGTCAATATATGTATCTTGACTTAAACCAACCAATTTCTTGGATCTATCACGATAGATCCTAATGCCAAGGATATAAGCGGCTTCTCCCATATCTTTCATAGAGAAACACTTTCCTAACCAAGTCTTTACAGACTGTAGTGCGGGAATGTCGTTTCCTATGATCAATATGTCATCTACATATAGTACCAGAAATAATACTACGCTCCCACTAATCTTCTTGTAAACGCAAGGTTCATCTTCGTTCTTGATGAAGCCAAACTCTTTGACCGATTCATCAAATCGAAGATTCCAACTCCTAGAGGCTTGCTTCAATCCATAAATGGATCGTTGCAATTTGCATACTTTGTTAGAATTTTCTGGAATTACAAAACCTTCAGGTTGTGTCATGTAAACATCCTCAAGCAAGTTCCCGTTAAGGAACGCTGTTTTGACATCCATTTGCCATATCTCATAGTCAAAATATGCGGCTATGGCAAGTAAAATTCTTATAGACTTGATCATTGCTACGGGCGAAAAGGTTTCATCATAGTCGATACCATGAATCTGCCTATAGCCTTTCGCTACAAGTCTAGCTTTATAAGTATGCACCTTTCCATCCATGTCAGTTTTCTTTTTGAAAACCCATTTGCATCATATGGTTTTTACACCTTCGGGCGCATCAATCAAGTTCCAAACTTGATTATCATACATGGATTTAATTTCAGATTCCATGGCTCCAAGCCATTTATCTGAATCAGGAGCGGACATCGCTTCTTGGTAGGAAGTAGGTTCGTCATCAACTATGACTTCTACTTCATTGCTATCCGTCATGAGAAATCCATATCTCTCAGGTTCAGATCGCACCCTACCAGTCCTGCGAGGAACTTGAGTATTCTGAGTAGGTTCCACAACTCTTTGTGAAACTTGTTCAGATCCAACATTTTGTTCCATGTAATTTTCGGGTTCTCGAATTTCTTCGAGATTAATTTTACTCCCACTAATTCCTTTGGAGAGAAACTCTTTCTCTAGAAAGGTACCATGACGGGCAACAAACACTTTGTTTTCCGTGCGGTTGTAAAAGTAATAACCCTTAGTTTCCTTAGGGTAACCAACGAAAATACATTTATCAGATTTAGGTGTGAGTTTGTCAGATATGAGCTTCTTAACAAATGCTTCACAACCCCAAATCTTCATGAAAGACAAACTAGGTTTTCTTCCAGTCCACATCTCATGTGGAGTCTTTGGAACAGATTTTGTTGGAACATTATTTAGTGTTAGTGCAGCAGTTTCTAGTGCATGTCCCCAAAAGGTTAAAGGAAGATCAACTTGACTCATCATGGAGCGGACCATATCCAATAAAGTCCTATTTCTCCGTTCGGACACACCATTCCATTGTGGTGTCCCAGGTGGAGTTAATTGTGAAACAATTCCACAATCTTTCAGATGATTGTCAAATTCTTGGCTTAAATATTCTCCACCACGATCTGATCGAAGTGCTTTAATAGTTTTGCCAAGTTGATTTTGTACTTCATTTTGAAATATTCTAAATATCTCAAAAGATTCACTTTTATGTTTCATTAAGTAGACATAGCCATATCTACTAAAATCATCAGTAAAAGTTATGAAGTATTGATATCCTCCCCTAGCATTGCAACTCATTGGTCCACACACATCAGTATGTATGAGGGCCAATAAGTCATTAGCCCTTTCACTACTCTTAGTAAAAGGTGCCTTAGTCATCTTTCCAAGTAAACATGACTCACAAGTTTCATATGATTCAAAATCATGTGAATCTAGAAGTCCGTCCCCATGGAGTTTTGAGATACGCTTCTCATTAATATGACCAAGACGGCAATGCCACAAATAAGTATGATTTACATCATTAGGTTTGGATTTCTTATTTATATTATAAACATTCTCATTATTCCCACTTTCAACATCAAGAACATAAAGGCCATTAAATGAACATGCAGTACAATAAAGCATATCATTTAAATAAATATAAAACTTCTTATTTTCAATAAGAAACTTAAAACCTTCATTATCCAAACAAGAAATTGAAATAACATTTCTACTTAAATCCGGAACGTAATAACAATTGTTCAAAACAAGAATTAATCCGCTAGGTAAAATGACATCATATGTTCCTACGGCTAATGCAGCAACTCTTGCTCCATTTCCCACGCGTAGGTCCACTTCGCCATCTTTAAGTAGCCTTCTATTCCTTAGTCCCTGCACATTTAAACAAATGTGAGATCCACATCCAGTATCTAATACCCAGGAGCTAGAAGTAGAAAGTAGAATATCTATAACATAGATACCTGAAGTAGATGCAGTCCCACCGCTCTTCTTCTTCTTTAACTCTTCCTTGTAAACCTTGCAATTTCGTTTCCAATGTCCAATCTCATTGCAGTGGAAACAAATTGCATCCTTTTGGGAAGCAGGTTTAGCCACATTAGCTTTGGCAACAATTGCCTTGCTAATCTTGGGTTTGACAACTTTTGCCTTACCCTTTCCTTTGCCTTTTTGTCCCTTTCCTTCCTTAGACACAATGAGTACAGGAGCGGTCTCTTTACCAATTTTCTTTTCTGCCTGCTTAAGCATCCCATGCAATTCAGACATAGTCTTATCCATCCCTTGCATATTAAAGTTCATGACGAACTGATTATAGCTTTTGGGCAATGAATTAAGAATAAAATCGGTAGCCAACTCAATCTCAATTGGATGGCCAAGCCTCTCTAGTTTCTCAAAGTAAGCCTTCATTTTCAAAACATGAGGGCTCACAGACTGTCCTTCGCTCATCTTGCATGAGACTAGGGCAGCTATGGTGTCGAACCTCTCTTGCCATGCTTGTTCTTGGAACATATCTTTCAATGTAGCAGCAAGGTCAAATGCTTCCAAGTGTTCAAGAATCTTCTGAAGTTCTGAACACATGGCCGCAAGCATAAGACATCCCACCTCACGAGAATCATTCACATGTTTCTTGTAGGCGTTTCTCTCATCCTTGGGTGCATTAGAAGCAGGTTCTTCTTCAGGAACGGGCTCATCAAGAATATAGAGCTTATCCTCATGCTTTAGAACAATTCTAAGGCTACGGATCCAATCCGTATAGTTAGCTCCATCTTCTTGAAGTTTCTCCTTCTCAAGGATAGATCGCAGTGATAAATTTGTATTCTGAGCCATTATCTACAATTATGCAAACATATAATTAAATATAAGTACCAACTTAATTAAAGATATTAAATTAATAGTATTTTACAAATACTCCCACTAAATTATATAACCTTCATATACATCCAATGTATGATATAATTTGAATGGGCTAAGATCCATATTTCACTTAACTTTGAGTCGGCTAGGGCACGACTGCTCAAAATAAGTTATTTAGGTAGACAACTCCTTGTCAATCATATCGTATATGACTCTTAGATCTTTTATGAGATTTTAGGTATCGTATATCTAACATGTTTTAATCTCATCTGTGCCTTAGGCCCAAAACTGTTTTGATAGCCTAATTAAGTTAAACCATTTTAAACGTATAGGAATCACTGTTTCCTCATCTTGCTCATAAATGGATAGAATCAATGCACCTACGCTAGGGCGTAACCCACACAAAACTACCCACGTACTCACAAGTGTTTTAATCATGGATTGGCACGGAACTTAAATTTTAAAGAAGGTTCATGACATATAGCATGGTCAATGTTTATAGTCACATAATATAAACACATAAAGCAATGGTTAATAATTTAACTAACCTCATTAATTAAATTAAGATTTATGTGATTGATTTATGGGGATAAATTCTTTAACACATTATTGAGAGCACGATTGTACGGTCGAAACTAAGCCAGAAGGCATCCACAACCCCGTACCAAATTTAGAAACTAGAAGAAACAACTATGTAAGGTCGAAACTAAGCCAATAGGCATCCACAATCCCTTACATAAAGTAACTCGATTCTAAATTCTTTTGTCCCATCAATTTATTACTTTGACCTTGATATTTGTTTTCAGGAAACACGGTTTCTCAAACCAGCCATCTGACAAACAAATTCAATCCAAAGTGATTTTAAACAAGCCATTTAATTTCAGGAAACACGGTTTCTAAAACCAGCCATCTGAAAAACAAATTCTGTCCAAAATCAACCTGCTCGGCCGAGTCCTTTAAGGTGCTCGGCCGAGCGCCTCTGTGTTTCAGAAAACCCTTTGCTTCTGACGACTCTGCTCGGCCGAGTCTTATAGACTGCTCGGCCGAGCACTACGAACAGAACAGATTTTCTTGTCGAATTTTAATTCTAAGATTGCCTTCCAGATTCATTTAGGATTTGGTGTTCATAATGATCATATCATCATGTTCATCAAAACTTTGAATAAACGATTTATTCATGAATCAAAGATCATCAACAAATCAATCCAATTAATTTTTGATAATCTAAAGGAACATAATAATCAAATTATTATTGTAATCGTAGATCCCACATAACGTATTTAAACGGTGCGATTTTATGGTTTCAATATATCTCATATATAAACATAAAACTCAGATCACATAAATATCTTGAATCCAAATTCTCATAACATGCCAAAACATATAATCCAATTATATCATTAACATGTTATTATTAAAATAATCATGATGAACGGGGCTCTGATACCACTGTTGGATTTTGAGCAAACATGCACAGCGGAATAAACCCAAAAAGCCTAGATCCGATCACGATGATTAAATTAATATGGAGATGAATTTAGAACACTAACCGTGATGGTGCTTTAAAATTCTGAGATCTTCAATCTTTGTTCTTCGCGCTTCTTCGAATCACGAACGTAGGAACGACCGCAAAACTTGGATCACGAACTTTGAAGGAGTTGATGCCAACGCCCTCTATGTTTATCCACACGCGAACGAATTTCAAGAACGATTCTTGAACCGGATTGCTAGACCCAATGGAACTCTTTCTACTTTGAAGGCTATATGGAAAATCAATGTTCTTGTTCTTGAGGAAGAAGAAGAACTTATTTTTCTCTCTCTCGGAGGCTATCTAATTGATATGGAATCAATTCATACTGATTAGGTCGTTGTTAGAGGTTTATATACTTATTAGTCCTAAACCGTTTAGGAGAAATAGGTTAAAACCCATCACAACACGAAATCAGTTTTTGGGCCCGAACAGGGCCTGCTCGGCCGAGTCCTTTAAGGTGCTCGGCCGAGCACCTTTGCTCCAGAAAATCTGACCTTCTGATTTCCCATGCTCGGCCGAGTCATATGAGGTGCTCGGCCGAGCACCACCAGAATTCCGATTTTAGCCTTTTAAACAATTCGTCCTTTTGTGTGTGACCCCATAGGATTATATTAAGTTGGCAATGAGCCCAAACACATTTGTGCTCATAAATCATGAGCGGACTCTAGCAAGCCATCATGACTACCCAATTAATATAACTTGTATAAGTTCGTGAATCCTTTATAGAACATATTACAATCTCTTTGTTTCACGATGTCTATTGAACGTAAGCCATGGTCAATGGTCAACTTACAATGTTCAATGCTTTCTCGATCCAGAATGTATTGATAGTACAAATCTTATTTGAGCACGGCCATGCATTTCATCAACACCATTCTTCGAGTGGCCAAAGCTTGACATCTCTCTCTTACGAGGAACAAATCCCTTCTTGATTTATTACCTTTCCCTACATGAATCCGATTACGCCAATCACATTCTTTATAGCTACCCGATTAGGGGTAACGTTTGAATATGTCAAACGTAATGTTCATCGAGTGGAAGACTGTGATAATCTCAGGTCTAAAGATTCCAGTAATATAACTATATGAGACTTAATTATGACATTGTGACCATTACATAAATCTCATATGGGTCAGTCCAGTATTTGGTCTCCAACTAATACCCATAAGTTTAATTGTATCCCATACACCATAATCATCATATGATTATCCATTAAACTTATACTAACAATTAATCATAATTATCAGGGACGGGGATTATTATAATAAACATGCAAATGATATAATAATCAAACATTCAATATCTTTAATATATAAATAACATTAATCGTTTTACAAAACGTGCCTAGAGCATACAACACCAACAATCTCCCACTTGCACTAGGCCTAATTAATGTATCGAATACCCATAGACCTAACATGACCATCATGCTTTGCTTGTGGAAGACCCTTTGTCAATGGGTCGGCAATGTTATCATCAGTTGGTACTCTGCATATATTCACGTCACCTCTGTTAATGATTTCTCGAATGACATGGTAACGCCTAAGTATGTGTTTGGACTTCTGATGGTTTCTTGGTTCCCTTGCTTGAGCAATAGCACCATTATTATCACAATAAAGGTCTATTGGATCAGCAATGCTAGGAACTACCTCTAGTTCAGTTATGAACTTCTTGATCCAAACAGCTTCTTTAGCAGCATCGGATGCAGCAATATACTCAGCTTCCGTTGTAGAATCAGCGACAGTACTTTGCTTAGAACTCTTCCGGCTAACAGCACCTCCATTAAGCACAAATACAAATCCAGATTGCGATCTAAAATCATCCTTGTCGGTTTGGGAGCTTGCATCTGTGTAACCACTTACAACAAGATCACCTTCCACACCTCCATACACCAAGAACGAATCTTTAGTCCTTCGCAAGTACTTAAGAATCGTCTTGACTGCAATCCAATGATTTTCACCAGGATTTGATTGATATCTACTCGTCATGCTCAAAGCATACGAGACATCGGGTCTAGTACATATCATGGCATACATGATTGATCCAATTGCGGAAGCATATGGAATCCCAATCATTCTCTTACGCTCATCAGTTGTCTTAGGACACTGATTCTTGCTTAGAGTTATACCATGTCCCACTGGCAAATTTCCTCTCTTAGAGTTTTCCATGCAGAATCTCTTAAGAACTTTGTCAATATATGTATCTTGACTTAAACCAACCAATTTCTTGGATCTATCACGATAGATCCTAATGCCAAGGATATAAGCGGCTTCTCCCATATCTTTCATAGAGAAACACTTTCCTAACCAAGTCTTTACAGACTGTAGTGCGGGAATGTCGTTTCCTATGATCAATATGTCATCTACATATAGTACCAGAAATAATACTATGCTCCCACTAATCTTCTTGTAAACGCAAGGTTCATCTTCGTTCTTGATGAAGACAAACTCTTTGACCGATTCATCAAATCGAAGATTCCAACTCCTAGAGGCTTGCTTCAATCCATAAATGGATCGTTGCAATTTGCATACTTTGTTAGAATTTTCTGGAATTACAAAACCTTCAGGTTGTGTCATGTAAACATCCTCAAGCAAGTTCCCGTTAAGGAACGCTGTTTTGACATCCATTTGCCATATCTCATAGTCAAAATATGCGGCTATGGCAAGTAAAATTCTTATAGACTTGATCATTGCTACGGGCGAAAAGGTTTCATCATAGTCGATACCATGAATCTGCCTATAGCCTTTCGCTACAAGTCTAGCTTTATAAGTATGCACCTTTCCATCCATGTCAGTTTTCTTTTTGAAAACCCATTTGCATCATATGGTTTTTACACCTTTGGGCGCATCAATCAAGTTCCAAACTTGATTATCATACATGGATTTAATTTCAGATTCCATGGCTCCAAGCCATTTATCTGAATCAGGAGCGGACATCGCTTCTTGGTAGGAAGTAGGTTCGTCATCAACTATGACTTCTACTTCATTGCTATCCGTCATGAGAAATCCATATCTCTCAGGTTCAGATCGCACCCTACCAGTCCTGCGAGGAACTTGAGTATTCTGAGTAGGTTCCACAACTCTTTGTGAAACTTGTTCAGATCCAACATTTTGTTCCATGTAATTTTCGGGTTCTCGAATTTCTTCGAGATTAATTTTACTCCCACTAATTCCTTTGGAGAGAAACTCTTTCTCTAGAAAGGTACCATGACGGGCAACAAACACTTTGTTTTCCGTGCGGTTGTAAAAGTAATAACCCTTAGTTTCCTTAGGGTAACCAACGAAAATACATTTATCAGATTTAGGTGTGAGTTTGTCAGATATGAGCTTCTTAACAAATGCTTCACAACCCCAAATCTTCATGAAAGACAAACTAGGTTTTCTTCCAGTCCACATCTCATGTGGAGTCTTTGGAACAGATTTTGTTGGAACATTATTTAGTGTTAGTGCAGCAGTTTCTAGTGCATGTCCCCAAAAGGTTAAAGGAAGATCAACTTGACTCATCATGGAGCGGACCATATCCAATAAAGTCCTATTTCTCCGTTCGGACACACCATTCCATTGTGGTGTCCCAGGTGGAGTTAATTGTGAAACAATTCCACAATCTTTCAGATGATTGTCAAATTCTTGGCTTAAATATTCTCCACCACGATCTGATCGAAGTGCTTTAATAGTTTTGCCAAGTTGATTTTGTACTTCATTTTGAAATATTCTAAATATCTCAAAAGATTCACTTTTATGTTTCATTAAGTAGACATAGCCATATCTACTAAAATCATCAGTAAAAGTTATGAAGTATTGATATCCTCCCCTAGCATTGCAACTCATTGGTCCACACACATCAGTATGTATGAGGGCCAATAAGTCATTAGCCCTTTCACTACTCTTAGTAAAAGGTGCCTTAGTCATCTTTCCAAGTAAACATGACTCACAAGTTTCATATGATTCAAAATCATGTGAATCTAGAAGTCCGTCCCCATGGAGTTTTGAGATACGCTTCTCATTAATATGACCAAGACGGCAATGCCACAAATAAGTATGATTTACATCATTAGGTTTGGATTTCTTATTTATATTATAAACATTCTCATTATTCCCACTTTCAACATCAAGAACATAAAGGCCATTAAATGAACATGCAGTACAATAAAGCATATCATTTAAATAAATATAAAACTTCTTATTTTCAATAAGAAACTTAAAACCTTCATTATCCAAACAAGAAATTGAAATAACATTTCTACTTAAATCCGGAACGTAATAACAATTGTTCAAAACAAGAATTAATCCGCTAGGTAAAATGACATCATATGTTCCTACGGCTAATGCAGCAACTCTTGCTCCATTTCCCACGCGTAGGTCCACTTCGCCATCTTTAAGTAGCCTTCTATTCCTTAGTCCCTGCACATTTAAACAAATGTGAGATCCACATCCAGTATCTAATACCCAGGAGCTAGAAGTAGAAAGTAGAATATCTATAACATAGATACCTGAAGTAGATGCAGTCCCACCGCTCTTCTTCTTCTTTAACTCTTCCTTGTAAACCTTGCAATTTCGTTTCCAATGTCCAATCTCATTGCAGTGGAAACAAATTGCATCCTTTTGGGAAGCAGGTTTAGCCACATTAGCTTTGGCAACAATTGCCTTGCTAATCTTGGGTTTGACAACTTTTGCCTTACCCTTTCCTTTGCCTTTTTGTCCCTTTCCTTCCTTAGACACAATGAGTACAGGAGCGGTCTCTTTACCAATTTTCTTTTCTGCCTGCTTAAGCATCCCATGCAATTCAGACATAGTCTTATCCATCCCTTGCATATTAAAGTTCATGACGAACTGATTATAGCTTTTGGGCAATGAATTAAGAATAAAATCGGTAGCCAACTCAATCTCAATTGGATGGCCAAGCCTCTCTAGTTTCTCAAAGTAAGCCTTCATTTTCAAAACATGAGGGCTCACAGACTGTCCTTCGCTCATCTTGCATGAGACTAGGGCAGCTATGGTGTCGAACCTCTCTTGCCTTGCTTGTTCTTGGAACATATCTTTCAATGTAGCAGCAAGGTCAAATGCTTCCAAGTGTTCAAGAATCTTCTGAAGTTCTGAACACATGGCCGCAAGCATAAGACATCCCACCTCACGAGAATCATTCACATGTTTCTTGTAGGCGTTTCTCTCATCCTTGGGTGCATTAGAAGCAGGTTCTTCTTCAGGAACGGGCTCATCAAGAATATAGAGCTTATCCTCATGCTTTAGAACAATTCTAAGGCTACGGATCCAATCCGTATAGTTAGCTCCATCTTCTTGAAGTTTCTCCTTCTCAAGGATAGATCGCAGTGATAAATTTGTATTCTGAGCCATTATCTACAATTATGCAAACATATAATTAAATATAAGTACCAACTTAATTAAAGATATTAAATTAATAGTATTTTACAAATACTCCCACTAAATTATATAACCTTCATATACATCCAATGTATGATATAATTTGAATGGGCTAAGATCCATATTTCACTTAACTTTGAGTCGGCTAGGGCACGACTGCTCAAAATAAGTTATTTAGGTAGACAACTCCTTGTCAATCATATCGTATATGACTCTTAGATCTTTTATGAGATTTTAGGTATCGTATATCTAACATGTTTTAATCTCATCTGTGCCTTAGGCCCAAAACTGTTTTGATAGCCTAATTAAGTTAAACCATTTTAAACGTATAGGAATCACTGTTTCCTCATCTTGCTCATAAATGGATAGAATCAATGCACCTACGCTAGGGCGTAACCCACACAAAACTACCCACGTACTCACAAGTGTTTTAATCATGGATTGGCACGGAACTTAAATTTTAAAGAAGGTTCATGACATATAGCATGGTCAATGTTTATAGTCACATAATATAAACACATAAAGCAATGGTTAATAATTTAACTAACCTCATTAATTAAATTAAGATTTTATGTGATTGATTTATGGGGATAAATTCTTTAACACATTATTGAGAGCACGATTGTACGGTCGAAACTAAGCCAGAAGGCATCCACAACCCCGTACCAAATTTAGAAACTAGAAGAAACAACTATGTAAGGTCGAAACTAAGCCAATAGGCATCCACAATCCCTTACATAAAGTAACTCGATTCTAAATTCTTTTGTCCCATCAATTATTACTTTGACCTTGATATTTGTTTTCAGGAAACACGGTTTCTCAAACCAGCCATCTGACAAACAAATTCAATCCAAAGTGATTTTAAACAAGCCATTTAATTTCAGGAAACACGGTTTCTAAAACCAGCCATCTGAAAAACAAATTCTGTCCAAAATCAACCTGCTCGGCCGAGTCCTTTAAGGTGCTCGGCCGAGCGCCTCTGTGTTTCAGAAAACCCTTTGCTTCTGACGACTCTGCTCGGCCGAGTCTTATAGACTGCTCGGCCGAGCACTACGAACAGAACAGATTTTCTTGTCGAATTTTAATTCTAAGATTGCCTTCCCGATTCATTTAGGATTTGGTGTTCATAATGATCATATCATCATGTTCATCAAAACTTTGAATAAACGATTTATTCATGAATCAAAGATCATCAACAAATCAATCCAATTAATTTTTGATAATCTAAAGGAACATAATAATCAAATTATTATTGTAATCGTAGATCCCACATAACGTATTTAAACGGTGCGATTTTATGATTTCAATATATCTCATATATAAACATAAAACTCAGATCACATAAATATCTTGAATCCAAATTCTCATAACATGCCAAAACATATAATCCAATTATATCATTAACATGTTATTATTAAAATAATCATGATGAACGGGGCTCTGATACCACTGTTGGATTTTGAGCAAACATGCACAGCGGAATAAACCCAAAAAGCCTAGATCCGATCACGATGATTAAATTAATATGGAGATGAATTTAGAACACTAACCGTGATGGTGCTTTAAAATTCTGAGATCTTCAATCTTTGTTCTTCGCGCTTCTTCGAATCACGAACGTAGGAACGACCGCAAAACTTGGATCACGAACTTTGAAGGAGTTGATGCCAACGCCCTCTATGTTTATCCACACGCGAACGAATTTCAAGAACGATTCTTGAACCGGATTGCTAGACCCAATGGAAACTCTTTCTACTTTGAAGGCTATATGGAAAATCAATGTTCTTGTTCTTGAGGAAGAAGAAGAACTTATTTTTCTCTCTCTCGGAGGCTATCTAATTGATATGGAATCAATTCATACTGATTAGGTCGTTGTTAGAGGTTTATATACTTATTAGTCCTAAACCGTTTAGGAGAAATAGGTTAAAACCCGTCACAACACGAAATCAGTTTTTGGGCCCGAACAGGGCCTGCTCGGCCGAGTCCTTTAAGGTGCTCGGCCGAGCACCTTTGCTCCAGAAAATCTGACCTTCTGATTTCCCATGCTCGGCCGAGTCATATGAGGTGCTCGGCCGAGCACCACCAGAATTCCGATTTTAGCCTTTTAAACAATTCGTCCTTTTGTGTGTGACCCCATAGGATTATATTAAGTTGGCAATGAGCCCAAACACATTTGTGCTCATAAATCATGAGCGGACTCTAGCAAGCCATCATGACTACCCAATTAATATAACTTGTATAAGTTCGTGAATCCTTTATAGAACATATTACAATCTCTTTGTTTCACGATGTCTATTGAACGTAAGCCATGGTCAATGGTCAACTTACAATGTTCAATGCTTTCTCGATCCAGAATGTATTGATAGTACAAATCTTATTTGAGCACGGCCATGCATTTCATCAACACCATTCTTCGAGTGGCCAAAGCTTGACATCTCTCTCTTACGAGGAACAAATCCCTTCTTGATTTATTACCTTTCCCTACATGAATCCGATTACGCCAATCACATTCTTTATAGCTACCCGATTAGGGGTAACGTTTGAATATGTCAAACGTAATGTTCATCGAGTGGAAGACTGTGATAATCTCAGGTCTAAAGATTCCAGTAATATAACTATATGAGACTTAATTATGACATTGTGACCATGACATAAATCTCATATGGGTCAGTCCAGTATTTGGTCTCCAACTAATACCCATAAGTTTAATTGTATCCCATACACCATAATCATCATATGATTATCCATTAAACTTATACTAACAATTAATCATAATTATCAGGGACGGGGATTATTATAATAAACATGCAAATGATATAATAATCAAACATTCAATATCTTTAATATATAAATAACATTAATCGTTTTACAAAACGTGCCTAGAGCATACAACACCAACAATCTCCCACTTGCACTAGGCCTAATTAATGTATCGAATACCCATAGACCTAACATGACCATCATGCTTTGCTTGTGGAAGACCCTTTGTCAATGGGTCGGCAATGTTATCATCAGTTGGTACTCTGCATATATTCACGTCACCTCTGTTAATGATTTCTCGAATGACATGGTAACGCCTAAGTATGTGTTTGGACTTCTGATGGTTTCTTGGTTCCCTTGCTTGAGCAATAGCACCATTATTATCACAATAAAGGTCTATTGGATCAGCAATGCTAGGAACTACCTCTAGTTCAGTTATGAACTTCTTGATCCAAACAGCTTCTTTAGCAGCATCGGATGCAGCAATATACTCAGCTTCCGTTGTAGAATCAGCGACAGTACTTTGCTTAGAACTCTTCCGGCTAACAGCACCTCCATTAAGCACAAATACAAATCCAGATTGCGATCTAAAATCATCCTTGTCGGTTTGGAGCTTGCATCTGTGTAACCACTTACAACAAGATCACCTTCCACACCTCCATACACCAAGAACGAATCTTTAGTCCTTCGCAAGTACTTAAGAATCGTCTTGACTGCAATCCAATGATTTTCACCAGGATTTGATTGATATCTACTCGTCATGCTCAAAGCATACGAGACATCGGGTCTAGTACATATCATGGCATACATGATTGATCCAATTGCGGAAGCATATGGAATCCCAATCATTCTCTTACGCTCATCAGTTGTCTTAGGACACTGATTCTTGCTTAGAGTTATACCATGTCCCACTGGCAAATTTCCTCTCTTAGAGTTTTCCATGCAGAATCTCTTAAGAACTTTGTCAATATATGTATCTTGACTTAAACCAACCAATTTCTTGGATCTATCACGATAGATCCTAATGCCAAGGATATAAGCGGCTTCTCCCATATCTTTCATAGAGAAACACTTTCCTAACCAAGTCTTTACAGACTGTAGTGCGGGAATGTCGTTTCCTATGATCAATATGTCATCTACATATAGTACCAGAAATAATACTATGCTCCCACTAATCTTCTTGTAAACGCAAGGTTCATCTTCGTTCTTGATGAAGCCAAACTCTTTGACCGATTCATCAAATCGAAGATTCCAACTCCTAGAGGCTTGCTTCAATCCATAAATGGATCGTTGCAATTTGCATACTTTGTTAGAATTTTCTGGAATTACAAAACCTTCAGGTTGTGTCATGTAAACATCCTCAAGCAAGTTCCCGTTAAGGAACGCTGTTTTGACATCCATTTGCCATATCTCATAGTCAAAATATGCGGCTATGGCAAGTAAAATTCTTATAGACTTGATCATTGCTACGGGCGAAAAGGTTTCATCATAGTCGATACCATGAATCTGCCTATAGCCTTTCGCTACAAGTCTAGCTTTATAAGTATGCACCTTTCCATCCATGTCAGTTTTCTTTTTGAAAACCCATTTGCATCATATGGTTTTTACACCTTTGGGCGCATCAATCAAGTTCCAAACTTGATTATCATACATGGATTTAATTTCAGATTCCATGGCTCCAAGCCATTTATCTGAATCAGGAGCGGACATCGCTTCTTGGTAGGAAGTAGGTTCGTCATCAACTATGACTTCTACTTCATTGCTATCCGTCATGAGAAATCCATATCTCTCAGGTTCAGATCGCACCCTACCAGTCCTGCGAGGAACTTGAGTATTCTGAGTAGGTTCCACAACTCTTTGTGAAACTTGTTCAGATCCAACATTTTGTTCCATGTAATTTTCGGGTTCTCGAATTTCTTCGAGATTAATTTTACTCCCACTAATTCCTTTGGAGAGAAACTCTTTCTCTAGAAAGGTACCATGACGGGCAACAAACACTTTGTTTTCCGTGCGGTTGTAAAAGTAATAACCCTTAGTTTCCTTAGGGTAACCAACGAAAATACATTTATCAGATTTAGGTGTGAGTTTGTCAGATATGAGCTTCTTAACAAATGCTTCACAACCCCAAATCTTCATGAAAGACAAACTAGGTTTTCTTCCAGTCCACATCTCATGTGGAGTCTTTGGAACAGATTTTGTTGGAACATTATTTAGTGTTAGTGCAGCAGTTTCTAGTGCATGTCCCCAAAAGGTTAAAGGAAGATCAACTTGACTCATCATGGAGCGGACCATATCCAATAAAGTCCTATTTCTCCGTTCGGACACACCATTCCATTGTGGTGTCCCAGGTGGAGTTAATTGTGAAACAATTCCACAATCTTTCAGATGATTGTCAAATTCTTGGCTTAAATATTCTCCACCACGATCTGATCGAAGTGCTTTAATAGTTTTGCCAAGTTGATTTTGTACTTCATTTTGAAATATTCTAAATATCTCAAAAGATTCACTTTTATGTTTCATTAAGTAGACATAGCCATATCTACTAAAATCATCAGTAAAAGTTATGAAGTATTGATATCCTCCCCTAGCATTGCAACTCATTGGTCCACACACATCAGTATGTATGAGGGCCAATAAGTCATTAGCCCTTTCACTACTCTTAGTAAAAGGTGCCTTAGTCATCTTTCCAAGTAAACATGACTCACAAGTTTCATATGATTCAAAATCATGTGAATCTAGAAGTCCGTCCCCATGGAGTTTTGAGATACGCTTCTCATTAATATGACCAAGACGGCAATGCCACAAATAAGTATGATTTACATCATTAGGTTTGGATTTCTTATTTATATTATAAACATTCTCATTATTCCCACTTTCAACATCAAGAACATAAAGGCCATTAAATGAACATGCAGTACAATAAAGCATATCATTTAAATAAATATAAAACTTCTTATTTTCAATAAGAAACTTAAAACCTTCATTATCCAAACAAGAAATTGAAATAATATTTCTACTTAAATCCGGAACGTAATAACAATTGTTCAAAACAAGAATTAATCCGCTAGGTAAAATGACATCATATGTTCCTACGGCTAATGCAGCAACTCTTGCTCCATTTCCCACGCGTAGGTCCACTTCGCCATCTTTAAGTAGCCTTCTATTCCTTAGTCCCTGCACATTTAAACAAATGTGAGATCCACATCCAGTATCTAATACCCAGGAGCTAGAAGTAGAAAGTAGAATATCTATAACATAGATACCTGAAGTAGATGCAGTCCCACCGCTCTTCTTCTTCTTTAACTCTTCCTTGTAAACCTTGCAATTTCGTTTCCAATGTCCAATCTCATTGCAGTGGAAACAAATTGCATCCTTTTGGGAAGCAGGTTTAGCCACATTAGCTTTGGCAACAATTGCCTTGCTAATCTTGGGTTTGACAACTTTTGCCTTACCCTTTCCTTTGCCTTTTTGTCCCTTTCCTTCCTTAGACACAATGAGTACAGGAGCGGTCTCTTTACCAATTTTCTTTTCTGCCTGCTTAAGCATCCCATGCAATTCAGACATAGTCTTATCCATCCCTTGCATATTAAAGTTCATGACGAACTGATTATAGCTTTTGGGCAATGAATTAAGAATAAAATCGGTAGCCAACTCAATCTCAATTGGATGGCCAAGCCTCTCTAGTTTCTCAAAGTAAGCCTTCATTTTCAAAACATGAGGGCTCACAGACTGTCCTTCGCTCATCTTGCATGAGACTAGGGCAGCTATGGTGTCGAACCTCTCTTGCCATGCTTGTTCTTGGAACATATCTTTCAATGTAGCAGCAAGGTCAAATGCTTCCAAGTGTTCAAGAATCTTCTGAAGTTCTGAACACATGGCCGCAAGCATAAGACATCCCACCTCACGAGAATCATTCACATGTTTCTTGTAGGCGTTTCTCTCATCCTTGGGTGCATTAGAAGCAGGTTCTTCTTCAGGAACGGGCTCATCAAGAATATAGAGCTTATCCTCATGCTTTAGAACAATTCTAAGGCTACGGATCCAATCCGTATAGTTAGCTCCATCTTCTTGAAGTTTCTCCTTCTCAAGGATAGATCGCAGTGATAAATTTGTATTCTGAGCCATTATCTACAATTATGCAAACATATAATTAAATATAAGTACCAACTTAATTAAAGATATTAAATTAATAGTATTTTACAAATACTCCCACTAAATTATATAACCTTCATATACATCCAATGTATGATATAATTTGAATGGGCTAAGATCCATATTTCACTTAACTTTGAGTCGGCTAGGGCACGACTGCTCAAAATAAGTTATTTAGGTAGACAACTCCTTGTCAATCATATCGTATATGACTCTTAGATCTTTTATGAGATTTTAGGTATCGTATATCTAACATGTTTTAATCTCATCTGTGCCTTAGGCCCAAAACTGTTTTGATAGCCTAATTAAGTTAAACCATTTTAAACGTATAGGAATCACTGTTTCCTCATCTTGCTCATAAATGGATAGAATCAATGCACCTACGCTAGGGCGTAACCCACACAAAACTACCCACGTACTCACAAGTGTTTTAATCATGGATTGGCACGGAACTTAAATTTTAAAGAAGGTTCATGACATATAGCATGGTCAATGTTTATAGTCACATAATATAAACACATAAAGCAATGGTTAATAATTTAACTAACCTCATTAATTAAATTAAGATTTTATGTGATTGATTTATGGGGATAAATTCTTTAACACATTATTGAGAGCACGATTGTACGGTCGAAACTAAGCCAGAAGGCATCCACAACCCCGTACCAAATTTAGAAACTAGAAGAAACAACTATGTAAGGTCGAAACTAAGCCAATAGGCATCCACAATCCCTTACATAAAGTAACTCGATTCTAAATTCTTTTGTCCCATCAATTTATTACTTTGACCTTGATATTTGTTTTCAGGAAACACGGTTTCTCAAACCAGCCATCTGACAAACAAATTCAATCCAAAGTGATTTTAAACAAGCCATTTAATTTCAGGAAACACGGTTTCTAAAACCAGCCATCTGAAAAACAAATTCTGTCCAAAATCAACCTGCTCGGCCGAGTCCTTTAAGGTGCTCGGCCGAGCGCCTCTGTGTTTCAGAAAACCCTTTGCTTCTGACGACTCTGCTCGGCCGAGTCTTATAGACTGCTCGGCGAGCACTACGAACAGAACAGATTTTCTTGTCGAATTTTAATTCTAAGATTGCCTTCCAGATTCATTTAGGATTTGGTGTTCATAATGATCATATCATCATGTTCATCAAAACTTTGAATAAACGATTTATTCATGAATCAAAGATCATCAACAAATCAATCCAATTAATTTTTGATAATCTAAAGGAACATAATAATCAAATTATTATTGTAATCGTAGATCCCACATAACGTATTTAAACGGTGCGATTTTATGGTTTCAATATATCTCATATATAAACATAAAACTCAGATCACATAAATATCTTGAATCCAAATTCTCATACATGCCAAAACATATAATCCAATTATATCATTAACATGTTATTATTAAAATAATCATGATGAACGGGGCTCTGATACCACTGTTGGATTTTGAGCAAACATGCACAGCGGAATAAACCCAAAAAGCCTAGATCCGATCACGATGATTAAATTAATATGGAGATGAATTTAGAACACTAACCGTGATGGTGCTTTAAAATTCTGAGATCTTCAATCTTTGTTCTTCGCGCTTCTTCGAATCACGAACGTAGGAACGACCGCAAAACTTGGATCACGAACTTTGAAGGAGTTGATGCCAACGCCCTCTATGTTTATCCACACGCGAACGAATTTCAAGAACGATTCTTGAACCGGATTGCTAGACCCAATGGAACTCTTTCTACTTTGAAGGCTATATGGAAAATCAATGTTCTTGTTCTTGAGGAAGAAGAAGAACTTATTTTTCTCTCTCTCGGAGGCTATCTAATTGATATGGAATCAATTCATACTGATTAGGTCGTTGTTAGAGGTTTATATACTTATTAGTCCTAAACCGTTTAGGAGAAATAGGTTAAAACCCATCACAACACGAAATCAGTTTTTGGGCCCGAACAGGGCCTGCTCGGCCGAGTCCTTTAAGGTGCTCGGCCGAGCACCTTTGCTCCAGAAAATCTGACCTTCTGATTTCCCATGCTCGGCCGAGTCATATGAGGTGCTCGGCCGAGCACCACCAGAATTCCGATTTTAGCCTTTTAAACAATTCGTCCTTTTGTGTGTGACCCCATAGGATTATATTAAGTTGGCAATGAGCCCAAACACATTTGTGCTCATAAATCATGAGCGACTCTAGCAAGCCATCATGACTACCCAATTAATATAACTTGTATAAGTTCGTGAATCCTTTATAGAACATATTACATCTCTTTGTTTCACGATGTCTATTGAACGTAAGCCATGGTCAATGGTCAACTTACAATGTTCAATGCTTTCTCGATCCAGAATGTATTGATAGTACAAATCTTATTTGAGCACGGCCATGCATTTCATCAACACCATTCTTCGAGTGGCCAAAGCTTGACATCTCTCTCTTACGAGGAACAAATCCCTTCTTGATTTATTACCTTTCCCTACATGAATCCGATTACGCCAATCACATTCTTTATAGCTACCCGATTAGGGGTAACGTTTGAATATGTCAAACGTAATGTTCATCGAGTGGAAGACTGTGATAATCTCAGGTCTAAAGATTCCAGTAATATAACTATATGAGACTTAATTATGACATTGTGACCATGACATAAATCTCATATGGGTCAGTCCAGTATTTGGCCTCCAACTAATACCCATAAGTTTAATTGTATCCCATACACCATAATCATCATATGATTATCCATTAAACTTATACTAACAATTAATCATAATTATCAGGGACGGGGATTATTATAATAAACATGCAAAGGATATAATAATCAAACATTCAATATCTTTAATATATAAATAACATTAATCGTTTTACAAAACGTGCCTAGAGCATACAACACCAACAGTCCGGTCCGGTTCCAATATTTTTTGTACATCCCTACATTCCACCACAACGTACCTGTCAGATAAAAGCGGAGATTGGTCTTCGCCTTTAAGAAACACTCTGCAGCGTGACCGCTTCCATACTTCTCTTTCTCATACTGACCCAACTACATAATAGAAGTAAAAATAATGTATTTTGATATAAAAATGATTAATAAATATAATTTTTGTGATTTTATTCTCACTGACTATTCAGGTTATTTCCTTGACTAACTCGTATAATTGTTAATTTTATTATGGGTTTGTGTTTTCTCTCCTTCATCGAGAGCCTCTGTATTCTCTCCTTAGTTAAGAGCCTTTTGTATTCTCTCCATTATGTTGAGAGCCTTGTGATTTTTGTTTCGTCTTGTTACAACATTTGGGATGCTTGGTTGGTCAATTATTATCAACCTAAATGTATTAATGTGTTATGTTCTCAAAGTTAAATCATATCCGTGTGGGGATTTCGTGAATGCCGAAGTTTGGCAATGTCCAAGATCTACTTAGAGAAGCATTTGGGCGTTCCAATTGATTGTTCGTGAGGGCATTCGACGGAGATTTGACTTCGGTGATATCATTAACAAAAACGTGATACGGGTGATAATTGAAATTTGTTTTTCAGTTGTTTTATTTGATAATTGCACGTCTCTATATAACAATCTTCATATTTTGGATGAGACTTCATCTGTTGTGGATATCCATCTTCTTCATCTTTAATTAATAAGAAGATATGTTGATTGCTTTTAAACAAAAGTGATTTATTTGAATGATGTCCTTAGGTTAAGCATATTTTTCTGACCCATAATAACATACTCCCTCTGTCCCGTTTGAAATTGCAAAACTTGCCATTTTCGGCGTCCCATAGAAATTGCAAAATCCATAAAAGGAAAGTTTTAACCCACTTGCACACTCACATCCACTAACCCACTAACTATTCTCTACCCCACTTTCTCTCTCCCACTCATCTATCAACACCCACAACACATCACCTTTTTCACTTTTTCCCTTAATTCTTGTGCCATAATTTTTTTGTGCAATTTCCACCGGGACGGAGGGAGTATTATTTTTCTTGGATTTACCGCTACTTACAAGTTACAACCAAAACCAAATACTAATATTCCTCTTATGCAATCAAATCACAGTGTGGTGATGACTTATGCAATTGATGTAGCTTGAAGCTCCATCTCCAATCAATCTTCGATTCCTCTTGTAGCCATGGATAACTTCGTGAAACTGCTAACATGCATCGTAAAAAAATAAGAATAAAAACTACAAAGGAAACTAAAAATAAAAATGATAAAGCAAACTAAAAATAAAACAAAAAAAATGTTGGAGATAGATATTTATAGCAATCTTATTGGGATTTTAAAAAAATAAGCTTCGTACCAGTTATATGATCATCTTTAAGAAGCATCAATTTTATATTTTAGTTTCATTTAAATCAAACCGTAATGTGTCCAAAACAAAAAATGAAAAGTAAAAGGCTAAATATAAATATAAAAATAAAATCACAGTGTCCAAAAAAAAAAAATCATAAGTAAATAAAATTGTAAAAAGCTAAATATAGATACAAAAATAAAACAACTATCTTAGCTTTTTCAAAAAGACAATAACAAAATTAAGTACTTATTTAAGTCAAGCTCTAAAATGGCCGAACTATTTTTGACTTACATTGAAGCAAACCTATAAAACAATTTAAAAAATATAAACAGTTATATAATAAGTGAAAATAAAATCATAAAATCAAATCACAATAATAAAACAAATACAATATACGTTTGTCCCAGTGTTACAAAAAAAAAATGTTTTTGTAAGAATTACTCAAGAACCATATAAAAATTAAGCTGAAAATCAGTATACTTAACTGATATGTGAATTAAGGCCAATAGAGTAAAAATGATGTTATAAAAAATCATGAAAACAAAGCAAAAAAGTTAAGTAATTTTTAATTATCTTTCTTGGCTATGGTACATACACATTCATTGGACAGACTGATTGATCCGTTTCTTCCCTAGGGTAACAATTTAAATAAAATCATAAATCAAAGATATTCTTGAGTAATTAAAAAAACTGATGCTATGATTTCTATAGAATAATTTTAGTAACATAAAAAAAAGAATATATATGATGAATTATTTAAAAAGATACATTGCTTAGGAGAGTACTAATATAAATACTCATATTATTATTTCCATAACATGACTATGAAAAAAAGAGAGAATAATATGCATATCAAGTTAATATTTTGGTAGTGATTTAAAATGAGATGAAGGAGTATTAACATTCCAGAAACAACATATATATATGATCTGAAAGAGGATTAAATGTACTTAAATATCATTGATGATCATTAGTCAAAATACTGGTAGTTAGCATAAACATTGTAGGATTGAAACAACTTTGAAGGTCCAATCACAATCAGAGCAAGGTAATGAGAAAATTGTTGGTAAAAATATCATGAGCAGGAATATAACTTTAAACTTCTTATTTTCTTCAAAAAAAAAAAAAACTTTACTTATTTTTTAAAAAAAAAATATCATGAACAGGAAAAAAGATATCATGACTGATTAAAAAATAAAATACCACAATCATGAATAACTTTAAAATTCATGCAAAAAAAGAGGAATGTAAATGACTTTCAAGTGGAAGAAGTTTAAAAGAGAAATGTATATGGTTGTGAGAAAAAAACGCAATGACTTTATTGATAATGAATGATTATTTGCAAAAGTTAAATCTACATAAACATTTCACTTGACGATTTTACATAAAAAAAAATTATTTCCATATGATTTTCTTACCATTTAAAGAACATCAGCTAGACCAAATTTTAAATATGGAAATTACAAAATTAAGGGTAAAATTTCAAAACATTTTAATTCTGTAAGAGGGGATCCTTATTAATACCATGATTATAAACATGGCAATGGTTTATGGAAGGGTTTGAGGAAATATTTGTAATTAAGATAAACTACTTAAGATGACAAATATTTTTAGAATAAATTTTAAAAAGTTTCAAAATTTAAATTCTGGTCTATAGTTTGCTTTCACCCCAAAATTTGCATAAAGGTTCTTTATGTTTACTACTTCCCTAGTTGTCTACACGGTGGGTCCTATCTTATGCAAGATGTTTCACTCACAATGAGTCTTATGTTTAAAAAAAGAAAAAAAAACTTAGTTAATTTTTAAGTTTCCAACATTACCCTTATGATATCAAACTGAGATTCAGGAAAAATATATTTATGTCTTAAATTAAGGGTGCTTATGGAAAAATATTTCAGTACTAAGATGTGTGGCCTTCAATGCAACTACTGGATGGAGGGGTATTTGTTGCTAACTTTCATCAAAAGACAATTAAAGCAAGAAAAAAAACACTAATTATTTCATGGTAAAAAAATGATACATACCCGTTTAAATAAACAATTATCATTAATGCAACATAATAAGGAACATAGCACATGTACATGCATTAGATTATATTGCACAACAAATTGAACTTGTTATGCACTTGGAGAAGGCATATAGACCGATTGCCTACCAACCCCAACACTTTGTCATCAGTCTTTCTTCCTCGTAAATACATTGTGCGATGGTTAATTTAATCTGATCTTGAGTAATTGCATAAATGTTTTTCATAAACGCGAAGTGAATGAAAAATGAAGGAAATAAGTCATACCTGTTGATTTCAATGGCTGGGAAGGAGGAAGACATGTGAAACAAAAGGAATGCAACGACGCAGGTAATATACTTGTATATCATGCAATCTTTTGATTTATTACTAAAATTGAATACAATCAATAAAAATATACTTATCAAGTAAGATAATCCCTGAAAACCTGAAGTGTCTGCTCTGTCTGCTTAAATCAAGGAAAAAGTTCACATTTGTGTTAAATTTGGATACTAAACTAAATAAATCGAATACAATCAATAAAAATATACTTATCAGTTAAGATAATCCCTAAAAATCCGAAGTTTACTCTTCTTAAATCAAAGAAAAAGTTGACTTTGTTTTGAATTTAAAAAACTAATAAACGGATTACTTAATTTTAATATGGAGTTTAATAGGCATTTTTGTTATTTGATTTTAGAATTAGTTCTTAATATTCAAATTCAAATCCATGGAAAACATGAGTAATCTTAACATTTTTTGTAAATATTTAATGTTAATAATTGAAATCAATTTAAAATTTGAATTTCAAAATTGTGCTGACCAATCGAATGGCGACACATGGCTTTATGACGTGGCATTATGATATGGCGCGCTGTGAGGCCTGAAAATGTTTCTGCTTTTATATATTATATAGATTATATAGATAGATTTGTGGAAACTTAACTACCATCCTAATTTATTTATTTTTATATCCCACTGATGTGGGATATTACTGGAGATTAAAAAGAAATCAAACATCTTTAAAATAAATGATAACCTTTCTTGTTTAAGGAAAATAATTGATAATTTTTGGGAAGTTCTTTTTATTTTTAGTAGGATGATTTAAGAGTAATTATAATTATGTCAAGTTATTGATTAATTTATTAAAATTTTATTGAATGTAGTGGATAAGTAAAAGTTATAATTATAATAATCTCTCAAAAAGAATAAGAAGCTATTTTAGGTGGATGAGAGTAACTTTTACATAACTTTTAAATAACTGTGATGAAACTTTTTTAATTTTTAATTTGGTATTTTTTTTTTTTTTTTTTTTTGAAACAGCAATAAAACTTATGATACAAAAAGTAACATAAATGGAAAGAAAAAGAAAAGGGGGGGGGGGGGGGGGGGGGGGTTTGAATTCGAGCCACTTTTGATCAGAGATTCCAGCAATTTGGTCTTCACTCTGTTCACGTAATTGTTGCATTCCTTTCCTACTACTTTATTCAAGAAAAGGGACAATCAATGATTAAAGTACTAGCTTTAATCTTAATTGTTTTGAACAAATGAACAATTTAAATAGTAGGTATCAATTATCATAACTAAATTTTAATAGTATATTTTTAAAGGTATTAGCATATTCAACAATAAATAAATAGGTATTAAAATTTATTGTAGTACTATAGAAGGTAGCAATTAGCAAATTTGCTACTCCCTCCGTCATGGAGTAAGAGTCCTACCCCTTATTTGCACGCTTATTAATAAATATTGAAAGTGATATAAATGTTGTGAGTGTAAAAGTAAAGTAGGTGAGAAAATAAGTGGGAGAGAATAGTGAATTGATTGGTGCTGTGAGTATAAAAGTAAAATAAGAGAGAGAATGAGTGGGGTGAATAGTAAAGATTCTTTGCCATTTTAGGAATATGACTCTTACTCTGGGACGTACCAAAATGGAAAGTAAAACTCTTACTCTGAAACGGAGGGAGTATTTTTTTAGCACAAAACCAAATTTTGATAC
This sequence comes from Campanula takesimana, assembly GCA_026119855.1. Lineage (NCBI taxonomy): Eukaryota > Viridiplantae > Streptophyta > Magnoliopsida > Asterales > Campanulaceae > Campanula > Campanula takesimana. Next base: position 665,617 of record JAOWBW010000403.1, on the reverse strand, counting down.
CTACTTATTTTTTTTTCGAAATCAAACTACCATTCAATTAAAGGCAGAAGCACAAAAATATGAGTAGACTCTATACAAATATCAGAGGCTCAACCTTAGTATTATCATTCATTACAATGACAGTTACAAACATACAAGATATGTAAGAAGATGGGTGACAAATGAGGGTGTTAATGCATAAAGTTGGTCACAAAACTTTATGCATTAAATCGTCAACCGAACTTTTCAAACCATACTATCATCCTCCACCACTTATGATTCCACAACGATTGCCCGAAAACAGAAAGAAAAACAAAAGACTCCCACAACGGATAGAATGCAAAAGCTCTTACAAAGGAGAGAATACAATTGAATAAACAACATTTCAACAAACTCCTCTTTACTTATTCAAAATCTAAAATGAAAAATCGAAAAAAAAAAGTACTAGCAAATAACCAAATCTGGAAGCAGATATAGAGAGAAATCTCTGTCTAAATCTAAATCTAAATCCAGATCCGGATTAAAAACACGACGAGAATAATGAAATCGCGTGTCCTTTTTAAGCACAAGAGAGTACTTGAGGGGCCTTAGAACTTAGAAGGATAAACCCCTTTTCCATTCACTTGAGATGCAAATACTACTAGAAAGCAAGAATGTATTAATAGCTTGATAAAAGTAAATGAGTTTATGCAAAATTGACACGCGTACTTCCAGTTTTTATCAATTTGACTTGCAAACTTTGAAAACATCAAATGTGTGTTGCGTACTTGATATTTGAAAATTTTGATACAACTGTTGGCCCCAAAGGGGCAACAAGGGTGTGGAAAATGCTAGAGGGGGGGGGGGTGAATAACGTTTTTAAATTATTTTCAAACCCTTTTGCAGATTAATGGCTTATGCGCACAGCTCTTTATTTTGGCTAAGTATAGCGCGCACCAAGAGTGTGAAATGCACAGCGGAAGATTTAAAGCAGCTCTGCGCAGGGTATACTGCGCAGAGATAAAGAGCTACTGCGCAGGGAAAGCTGTGCAGAAATGAAAAACTCACGCGCTAAGTTTTGGCTAAAGAGTTGGATAAAATTGTGCTAGGGCAAATGAGCAATAAAAATTACAGCAGTAAATTGTAGCAATCTGAAAGATCAAACAAAGTAGTAATACATAAATAGTTAAGCATGAAATAATCAGTAAGAATGATGGACAAGCTAATTGGAGAGGTTCGATCAAGGAAAGATCTATGTCCTCTACCAAGATGGTTAGTCTTGGATTTCTAATGGAGATCTTATAATATGAGTGAGTATTACAAATTACAACTTTTGAGCTCAATACTAACTCAAGATCTATTATCAATGAAGAACAAATCCTAGACTAAACCGGTGTATCTCAAGAAGTAAGATCAGAATGATCAAAGCTTCAAGAGGTGTGTGTGTGACAGAAATTCTGGGCTCTATGAATATGAGAGATGAAGAGCACCGAGAATTCTGGTGATATAGGGCTTTTGGGATTTGAGCAGGAGTTTGAAGGTTTTGAAGATCTTGAAGATTGTTCTAATGAATCTGGAAATATTGAGCAACAGTCTTCAGATCTATCAAGGTTTCTCTAATGAAGCATGAAACTCTAGCTCTGGATGAACAAGCACTCCAGCCCACAGCCACCACTTGCAAAACAAAGATGAGCAGGCTATCTATAGCAGAAAGCTTAAAACTAGCCGTTAGAGCTCTGAGCAAGGACGATGAGCTGGCACGCTATGATTGGTGCGCATGTGTCCTTTATAGCCGTTGGGGCTCTGATCAAGGTTAATGACCTTGCACAATATGATTTGTGCGCAGGTATCTCTGAGCCGTTGGAGACTGAGCATGAAGACCAAATTCAAAAGCTTCTTCTAGAAGGATGACAGCTGTCTTCTTTTGAAATATGACCGTTAAAGCGTGTCTCCACTAATGGTGTTGCTGAGTGTGCTTATTTTGTCGTTTGTACACACCTCAGCATTTTGGCTCAATCCAAAAAGCGTAGCCTGTCTTGACGATTTCCAAGCTTCTAGAATATGAGATCATGAGATAAGAACTTTGAACAAGGTTGAGCGTGCGCGCACAAAGGCATGCGCATTGCCGGTGCGCACGGATGCTGCGCATGGGGAGCATGCGCACCATGCTTGGTCATACCAAAGGAAGATCTCAACTTCAGAGTTGAGGAATAAGATCTTGAAAACTGAGCAGGGTCAAAAGCTGCGGAAGAGATCTATGCGCAGTGGCCACCTGCGCAGAGAACATCCTGCGCAGTGAAATGAATCCTGCTTAGAAAATCTTCGATCCTTCATAGCTTCAAGTCCTATAATTTAAGCGTATACTATAAAATGGACTTGGCTAAAATTGAAGTTCATAAACTTCTTACATAAGGTCCTAAAGTCCATAAAAATACTCATAGGTGATGGTATCAATCAATTCTAACATAATTTTGGAGGGTTAAGAAATAAGCATACCCAACAACTACTTTCTTAACACCCGTTAAAAACATAACAGGACACTCTATATATAGGGTAAAAGTGTAAAAAATAAAACTTTATACCCAAAATAATAAATAATACCAAAACACATTTAACCCCCTCCTAACCCTAGATCTGAAACATAAAATTAAAATTTGTCCTCCTTCTTCCCATACAGACCTGCGCCCCCTCTTCAATTTGTTCTGGCGACCCAGTCCGATGGTCGGTGGAGACTTATAACTCGCTTCACATTATCCCAACAATCACCCTCAAATTTTCAATTTGTTTCTTCACGCTGCCCTTTCCCATTTAAAAAGTGGGTTGGGAAATCTTACTATGGCTGAAGAAAATGGGTTGAACATTGTTATTGTTCTCGAATTTTTGGAATGAATGGCTCCAAATGAAATTCATACCCTTGCTCAATAGGTTTTGGTTTCGTACTTTGTGTTTTGCTCTGCCCCAATTTTCATGTGTTTATTTGAATGAATATAAAGCTCTTGATGTTTTGAGTTGCATTTTGGTTTGAAAAAATGATTGATGAAATTGGAATGCTATAGCTAATGGTAACAACGACCATATGTAGGATTAAAATCGCAGAAATGATGCTTTGCAAATTGGGGTTCAATTATCCAACTCATTTGAAATTGAAAATCAAGATTCAAGTTTGAGTAAAGATATGTAAATAGCGGTTGGGTTTATAAAACTTAAATTTTCAAGTGGATGTTGGATCCGTAAAATGGTGTTTGGGAGGATAGTGGTGGTGGAGGTGGTGGTGGACGGTTGTGGCTATGGTGGACAATGGTGATGGAGAAAGGAAAATGGTGGTTCGGGAATCAAGCTCGCCGATTGTTGGGTTTCATAGTAACATGCGCAGCGGAATTAAGCATTTAAAATTTATGAAACCCAAAGCCCATAGATCCATTCATATGATTAAGTCAAATACAACATAATGAATACTAGAATACTAACCCTTGATGCCTTTGATTTTGCAACCTTGAATTCGATGGAGGCTTGAAATCTTGATCATGAACAAAGCAAGAATCATGAACTATGAAGATGATAAGTTTCACCCTCTAGCGGTATCCACACCACGAACGAATATCAAGAACACTTGATCTTGGTTGCTAGACCAAATTATGAAACACGCTTTCACAATTGTAAGAACTATATGGAATTATGAATATTCTTGTTCTTCACTTGTGGGATCTTAGAACAAGAAAATAACCTCCCAAAAACCCTTTGGAGGCACTCATAATCATGTGCTTAATGACTGCTGAAAGGATCCTTAAATAGGTCCTAATCCTTGACCTTAAAGACTCAGGAAACCTAAATCCCGTCACCAAATTAGGCAACAAGGAAAATTCATGGCTGGCGACTTGACTGGCACGGTCGTGCCCTACAATCTGGCACGGTCGTTCCATCTAGTCCGCGCGAATTCCCCAGCCGCCCATTTTCGGCACGGTCGTGCTTAGTAATTTGGCACGGTTGTGCCAATCATGTCGACAGGTTTGCCTTGGTTTGGATTTATGGCACGACCGTGCCATTTTAAGGCGCACGACCGTGCCAGAGCCAAACACTGATATTTTTCCATAATTCCCATTTAGTCCTTTACGATTCGTTCTATTTGTGTGTGACCCTCTAGGATTACACTAAGTTGGCAATGAGCCCAAACATGAACCCATAGATATGATTAGGTTCTAGCCAAACCGTCATACCCTACCCAAATAGTGTAACTAGATACAAGTCGCATTCCTTTTAGAACATGTCACAAATCCTTTGTCCACGATGTCATTGAACACAAGTCATGGTCAACAAGTCAACTTGTATTGTTCAATACTTTCTCGATTCGAATATGTTTGATAATCCAAATGATATTGATCCAATCAATCCATTTGAGTTTGGCCAAACATTTCACCAACATCATTCCTTCGAGGGGCCCAAGCTTGACATCTCTCCGAAGAGGGACAAATCCATTTAGCTTATTACTTTCCCTCCCTACGTGAATCCAATCATGCCAATCATACACTTTATAACTACCGTGTTAAGGCAGCGTTTTGAATATGTCAAACAAATCTTCATCAAGTGGAAGACTATAATAACTTCATGTCTAAGGATTCAAATGACATAACTAATATGAGATTTATATATGACATCGACCATGACATAAATCTCATACCGCGGGTCATGTCCAGTACCTTGTTCCAAACAAGTACCCATAAATCTAACATGATCATCCCAATGATCATTTAGCCTTTATACTAGTGCTTAACAAGCTCTAGGACGGAGATTATTATAAGCAAACACGAGCCATAATAATAATCTTATTATCTCTTTATTATTATGAATAAAATGATAAACTTATACAACGTTTAACAAACGTGCCTAGGGCACCAACACCAACAATCTCCCACTTGCCCCTAGGCCCAATTCCCTAGGTATCCAATACCCATGGACCTAACATGACCATCATGTCTTAGCTTGTGGAAGTTCCCATTGTTTAGTGTGTCCGTAACGTTATCATTAGTAGGACTTTGCATATATGTACGTCTCCCTTATCAACGATTTCTCGAACGATAAGAAAACGCCTAAGTATGTGTTTGGATTTAGGATGTGCTCTTGGTTCCTTTGCTTGATCAATAGCACCACTATTATTACTAATAAGGTCTATTAGATTAGCAATGCTAGGAACCATCTCAAGTTCAAACAATGAACTCTTAATCCAAACAACTTCTTTGGAGCATTATATGCAGCGATAACTTAGTTTTAGTCGTAGAGTTTAGTGACTGTACTCTGCTTGGAATCATTCCAACTTACAGTTCCACTATTTAACATATGCACAAAAAACGATTGCGATCTATTATCATCTTTGTTGGTTGGAAGAATGCATCCGAGATCATTTTTATACCTTCATAGATCATAAACGAATCTTTAGTCCTTCTAAAGTACTTTAAGACTCGCTCTCATAGCCATCCAGTGAATCTTACCGGTGTCGGATTGATATCTACTCGTCATGCTCCAAGCATTAGATATATCAGGTTTAGTACTTATCATGGCATCATGGATCCAATTGCCGAAGCAAATGGCATCTCATTCATTTTCTCATGCTCATCTTTTGTCTTTAGGATATTGAGTCTTGCCTTAGAGAAACTCATGTAACACTGACAAATGTCCTCTCTTAGAATTTTCCTTGCAGAATCTTCTTATGACTTTGTCAATGTATGTACATTGGCTTTAAACCATTTAGCTTCCTTGATCTATCTCTATAGATCTTAATGCCAATGACTTATGCGGCTTCATCCATATTCTTCATTGCGAACCACTTTCTTAACCAAGTCTTTACAGATTAAAGTATAGGAATGTCGTTTCCAATTAGCAATATGTCATCCACATATTAGATAAGGAATAGCTGTTAGATCATTGTGGCTTGCAACACAAGTTAATAGGCACCTTCCATAAATAAAGTCATGACTATGACATTAATATAAAGTATGGTCAAAATAGTCAATGTGTAGAATCCCTGAAATGTTATCATCTATCTTTGATGGGCAAGATGGTAAATCAACATTGCTTTGGAAATGAATAGGTATGGTCCCTATTTGAAGTGTCACCATGTTTACTATATAAAGGCCCCTCCATCAAGCCTTTAAATATATTGAATTCTTACTTTTCTCTCTACATACTCTCTTCATAATTATCTAGAAGAAATTCTGAGAAACTTAAGAGACACTCTCATTTAGAAGATCATCTCCCTACATCTTCATCATCCTTAATCTCCTTCAAGACACAATAATGGATTCAACAGGTATACATTTGTTACATGCTTCCGCTTCATCTTTTCCTCTTTCTCTTACTTAAATATGAGTGTGGCATTCAGGGATTAAAATTGTTCTGACAATTGGTATCAGAGCCCCGCTCATTATTTAGTTTGAGTTTGAGTTCTTGTATTAAGAAAAAGCTTTCATGCTTTGCTTTGATTCATTTTCTCTGTTGAATCATAAGGTTTTTGATGTCGATTAGAGACTCTAATTCGTTAATAGAGTGCTGATGATCTTCATCTAAAATTAAGAAAAATGGTTTGAAAGTTTTTGTTCATTAAAAGGTTCAAGTGAGACTATCCCTTCATAACATGGTTTTATGTTTAAGTGCATACCATGTGGATCTACTCACTTGATTCCATTAATTTTTTAAAAAAGCAAGATTATCCTAAATAACATGGTTTATGTTTTAAGTACATACCATGCGGATCTACTTGCAATTCATTTGATTTTGAGGAAAATTTAGACAAAAATTCAGAAGTGCAGATTATATGGCACGGTCGTGCTCTTTGTTTTGGCACGGCCGTGCGCCTCTATTACCTTGAACCGGTGTGTACATTGGTGCTGGTCCGGACGGGTGTGTTGTTTAAACCGGTTGGACCGTTTCGTTTGGCACGGTCGTGTCTATTTTTTGGCACGGTCGTGCCATCTGCACCGTGAAAACATGTTTTTTTCCCCATATTTTGGCACGGTCGTACCCTTTGTTTGGCACGGTCGTGCTAAGTATGTCGAAAGAAAATCAAGTTCTGCAATATTTTGTTATTTTCTCTTGAACAAAAATCATTCATTTTTCAAACCTTAAAGCTTGGATTAATTATATGCTTAAATAATTTTATTCATTATTTAAATAATATTATCACCTAAGTGATTAACGTTATTTAAATGCAAAATTATTAAAGTGTTGAATGTTTAAGATATGAATGACTTGAATTTTCCAAAGAAAATCTTGACATTTGACTAACGATGGTATATCAGGCTGGAAACCTTGACTGGTCTCCTCAACCATCCGAACGGATTGGTGGAACGACTAAGGTTGAACAACGCCACGTACTAAGAAAGTCTTAAGCATTCATGTGATGACATATAAAATGAACATTTAGTAATTTTATTAAATGCTTAAGACTACCCAAAGGAAGATTAAGCATTAATCAATATTGTTCAAATTACTTGTCATCTAAAGTAATTATTTATGAGTCAATTCGCAATCCAAAGATTAGTTTTGATGTCATGTTAATTGCTTTATTGATGGATTTCATTTGATATAATTAATCTTTTAATTCATAATGTAGTTACTTATTATTGTTTTGTATTCATTCTTGTTCTCGATTCCCAGATTTACTTAACGCTTCTTCTATTACTGCTGCGATGAGCACAATTCCGATGCTTAATGGGACAAACTTTAAAACTTGGAAAAACAAAATTGTAATGATCTTAGGCTGTATGGATATTGACCTCGCTTTTAGGGAGCCGTTTCCCATTCCTCTTAATGAAGAAAGCACCCCTGAGGACCGCTTATATGTTGAGAAATGGAAACGCTCCAATCGAGTAAGCCTAATGATTATGAAAATGTCGTCCCGGAAACATTTTTGAACAGTGTTCCCGAGGACGTTGATGCTAAGACTTTCCTCGAGACCCTTGAAGAACGCTTTGTAAAAAGCGAAAAGTCGGAAACAAGTTCTACCCTAAGGAAACTTGTTTCCATGAAGTACAAGGGTACCGGGAATCTTAGGGAGTATATCTTGGAAATGCTTCACCTTTCGACAAAACTAAAAGCACTTAAGTTAGAGGTGACTGAAGAGCTCCTCGTGCATTTAGTTTTGATCTCTCTTCCTCCTTAGTTTGGTCACTTTGAGGTGACCTATAATTGTCAAAAGGACAAGTGGAACATTAATGAATTGATTTCACATGTGACACAAGAGGAAGATAGGTTGAAGCAATCTAAGGTTGAAAGTGCTCACTTAGCATCTACCTCTTCTCATGGGACTAAGAGAAGAGGGAAAGAAGTTGCGGTAACAAGCAACAAGAAGCCTAAGGGATCTAACGATCATAAAGAAAAGAAGTGCTTCTTTTGCAAGGACCTAACGCACATGAAGTATGACTGCCCTAAGTATCACGCTTGGCGTGCTAAGAAAGGTATGTCATTTGGTCTTGTTTGTACTGAGGCTAATTTAGTTTCAATTCCTTCATATACATGGTGGTTGGATTCTGGTGCAACAACTCACATTAGTATGTCTATGCAGGGTTGCCTGAATTACCGAAGACCTAGCAAGGATGAAAGATCATCTATATGGGAGCTGGGAACCCGGTTGAAGTAATAGGCATTGGGACATTTAGATTGTTATTAAGTACCGGATATTATTTTGTATTAAATAATACTTTCATTGTACCTTCGTTTAGAAGGAATTTAATATCTATCACTGTTTTGGACAAAGAGGGTTACTCTTGTTCATTCGGAAATAATAGATGTGATCTTTATTTTAATTCCATTATTGTTGGTACTAGTACTTTATCGAGTAGTGATAATCTTTATTTGCTTAACACTACTCAAACAATCAATGAGTCCCATAATAATGAAACTAAAAGTAAAAAGCGAAAGTTTTCAAGTGAAAATTCTTATACCTTATGGCATAGGCGTTTAGGTCATATCTCCAAAAGGAGAATTGACAAGCTTGTGTCTGAGGGAATCATAAATAAACTTGATATTCCGGATAAAGACTTTTGCATTGAATGCCTAAAAGGAAAATTTACAAACACGAAAAGGAAAGTATCCTCGAGAGCATCAAGCGTCTTAGAACTAATACATACGGATATTTGTGGACCATTTCCTACTCCTTCTTGGAATGGTCAACAATATTTTATTACGTTCATAGACGACTATTCTCGATATGGATACATTTATTTACTTCATGATAAATCTCAATCTTTGGACGCTTTCAAGTCTTTTAAGGCCGAAGTTGAAAATCAACTTGGGAAGACTATTAAGAACGTTAGATCCGATCGTGGTGGGGAGTACTATAGTCGGAATGACGGTTCGGGAGAACAACGTCCGGGTCCTTTTGCTCGCTATCTTGAAGAGTGTGGGATTGTCCCTCACTACACTATGCCGGGTACGCCTAGCATGAATGGTGTAGCTGAGAGACGTAATAGAACCCTTAAGGATATGGTAAGAAGTATGGTTTCTTGTACTTCTTTACCTCACTCATTATGGGGCGATGCTTTAAAAACCGCTACTTATCTTCTTAATAGGGCTCCCTCTAAGGCTACTAACAATAAAATCCCTTATGAATTATGGACGAATAAGAAACCGTCCTTAAATCATCTTCATGTTTGGGGATGTCCAGCGGAAGCTAGGCCTTATAGGCCTAACGAAGGAAAACTGGACGCTAAGACAGTTAGTTGCTACTTTGTAGGGTATGCCGAAAGATCAAGGGGCTATAAATTTTACAACCCGAAAACTAGAACGTTTTTGAAACGGGAAATGCTAGGTTCTTTGAGGATGTTGAGTTTAGAGGGAAACTAGGAATAATAATTTTGAATTTAAGGAAGAGGAATCCATTTCTATACCTCTTCCCTTAATAGTTCCAATTGGAAATCAAGTACTTGTACCTGAAATTCAAGAGGAACAAATTCAAAATATTGACTCCCCTATAAATATTGAACAACATGAAAATGTTGATCAAAATGAGGAAATTCAACAACCTCAAAATGAGGAAGAACCAGTGCCTTTAAGAAGATCAAATAGAGTAAGAAGAAGTGCCATCTCGGATGATTATGAGGTGTATCTAGCCGAGAATGAAGGACACTTAGGTTTAGTGGGAGATGAGCCTCTCACCTTCCATCAAGCCATTAAAGGTCCCAATTCTCATAAGTGGATCAATGCCATTAATGAAGAGTTAAAATCTATGAAAGACAACGACGTTTGGGATCTTGTCCCATTACCGAAGGATGTGAAACCGATTGGTTGTAAATGGATATTTAAAACCAAAAGGGATTCACAAGGTAATGTGGAAAGACATAAGGCTCGTCTTGTTGCCAAAGGTTTCACTCAAAAGGAAGGTATTGACTACAAAGAAACATTCTCTCCGGTGTCTTCTAAAAACTCCTTTAGGATCATTATGGCTTTAGTGGCACATTATGACCTTGAGCTTCATCAAATGGATGTAAAAACAACTTTTCTCAATGGAGACATTGAGGAAACCATCTATATGAAGAAACCAGAAATGGTGAATGATTTGGAACAAACTAATCATTTAGTTTGTAAACTTAAGAAATCCATTTATGGGCTCAAGCAAGCTTCCCGTCAATGGTATCTCAAATTTAACCAAGTAATTCTTTCATTTGGCTTTGAAATGAATATTGGTGAAGATTGTATATACCATAAGTTCAGTGGGAGTAAGTTTATATTCTTAGTCTTATATGTGGATGATATTTTGCTAGCTAGTAATGATATAAACCTTCTAAAAGACACTAAGAAATTTCTTTCAAAGAAATTTGAAATGAAAGATCTTGGAGAGGCAACTTTTGTATTAGGAATCCAAATACACCGTGATCGCTCACGAGGTACTTTAGGATTATCACAAAAGGCCTATATAGAGAAGGTATTACAAAGGTTTAGCATGCAAAACTGTAAACCACATGACACCCCTGTTTCTAAAGGAGATAAATTCAGTCTTAATCAATGTCCCAAAAACAATTTTGAAACCAAGTATATGGAAAACATCCCTTATGCATCAGCAGTAGGAAGCTTAATGTATGCTCAAGTCTGTACTCGTCCAGACTTAGCTTTTATTGTTGGAATGCTTGGTCGATACCAAAGCAATCCGGGGAGAGAACATTGGGTCGCAGCCAAAAGAGTGATGCGGTATTTACAAAACACCAAGGACTACATGCTTACATATTCAAAGTCGGATCATCTTGAGATCGTTGGGTATTCCGATTCTGACTTTGCTGGATGCCAAGACAGCCGTAAATCAACGTCTGGGTATGTCTTCACATTAGCCGGTGGAGCAATTTCTTGGAGAAGTGCCAAGCAGACACTCGTAACTTCCTCTACCATGGAAGCCGAGTTTGTTGCTTGTTTTGAGGCATCCAATCAAGCTATATGGCTGCGTAAATTCATTGAGGGACTCCGTATTGTCGATAGCGTCGAAAGACCTATTAAGCTATATTGTGACAATAGGGCAGCGGTCTTGTACTCCAACAATAACAAGAGCTCGTCAAAGTCTAAACACATTGACATTAAATTTCTTGTTGTAAGAGAGAGGGTACAAAAGAACAAATAGAAATACAACTTATTGGTACAAACTCTATGTTAGCGGATCCGTTTACTAAGGCGTTATCACCTTTAGTGTTTCACGAGCATGTTGCTCATATGGGTGTAACAACTTTTGATAACATTTAATATAGTGGGAGTTTGTGTTGTTTTTCATTTATTGTTCTATTAATTATTAAAGTTTGATCTCATTTGGTTAAGTTGGACTAGTTGGAAGAATATGTATATATTCATTAAGATCCATGCTACACATCCATACTTTTGATCTATGTCATTTAGTTGAATTAGTATATGTGATTATAGTGGGTTTAGTTGCGAATCAATTACAACGACTGCCCCTTTAGTCCTATACTTATATGGCTAATGGACGAGATTGTTATAGATGACAACAAAGTGCACATAAGGGTTGTCATTTATGTTATACTTGTGATTTAAAGGAAGAAATTTGTTTTGCAACCCAAGTGGGAGATTGTTAGATCATTGTGGCTTGCAACACAAGTTAATAGGCACCTTCCATAAATAAAGTCATGACTATGACATTAATATAAAGTATGGTCAAAATAGTCAATGTGTAGAATCCCTGAAATGTTATTCATCTATCTTTGATGGGCAAGATGGTAAATCAACATTGCTTTGGAAATGAATAGGTATGGTCCCTATTTGAAGTGTCACCATGTTTACTATATAAAGGCCCCTCCATCAAGCCTTTAAATATATTGAATTCTTACTTTTCTCTCTACATACTCTATTCATAATTATCCAGAAGAAATTCTGAGAAACTTAAGAGACACTCTCATTTAGAAGATCATCTCCCTACATCTTCATCATCCTTAATCTCCCTTCAAGACACAATAATGGATTCAACAGGTATACATTTGTTACATGCTTCCGCTTCATCTTTTCCTCTTTCTCTTACTTAAATATGAGTGTGGCATTCAGGGATTAAAATTGTTCTGACAATTGGTATCAGAGCCCCGCTCATTATTTAGTTTGAGTTTGAGTTCTTGTATTAAGAAAAAGCTTTCATGCTTTGCTTTGATTCATTTTCTCTGTTGAATCATAAGGTTTTTGATGTCGATTAGAGACTCTAATTCGTTAATAGAGTGCTGATGATCTTCATCTAAAATTAAGAAAAATGGTTTGAAAGTTTTTGTTCATTAAAAGGTTCAAGTGAGACTATCCCTTCATAACATGGTTTTATGTTTTAAGTGCATACCATGTGGATCTACTCACTTGATTCCATTAATTTTTTAAAAAAGCAAGATTATCCTAAATAACATGGTTTTATGTTTTAAGTACATACCATGCGGATCTACTTGCAATTCATTTGATTTTGAGGAAAATTTAGACAAAAATTCAGAAGTGCAGATTATATGGCACGGTCGTGCTCTTTGTTTTGGCACGGCCGTGCGCCTCTATTACCTTGAACCGGTGTGTACATTGGTGCTGGTCCGGACGGGTGTGTTGTTTAAACCGGTTGGACCGTTTCGTTTGGCACGGTCGTGTCTATTTTTTTGGCACGGTCGTGCCATCTGCACCGTGAAAACATGTTTTTTTCCCCATATTTTGGCACGGTCGTACCCTTTGTTTGGCACGGTCGTGCTAAGTATGTCGAAAGAAAATCAAGTTCTGCAATATTTTGTTATTTTCTCTTGAACAAAAGCTTGGATTAATTATATGCTTAAATAATTTTATTCATTATTTAAATAATATTATCACCTAAGTGATTAACGTTATTTAAATGCAAAATTATTAAAGTGTTGAATGTTTAAGATATGAATGACTTGAATTTTCCAAAGAAAATCTTGACATTTGACTAACGATGGTATATCAGGCTGGAAACCTTGACTGGTCTCCTCAACCATCCGAACGGATTGGTGGAACGACTAAGGTTGAACAACGCCACGTACTAAGAAAGTCTTAAGCATTCATGTGATGACATATAAAATGAACATTTAGTAATTTTATTAAATGCTTAAGACTACCCAAAGGAAGATTAAGCATTTAATCAAATATTGTTCAAATTACTTGTCATCTAAAGTAATTATTTATGAGTCAATTCGCAATCCAAAGATTAGTTTTGATGTCATGTTAATTGCTTTATTGATGGATTTCATTTGATATAATTAATCTTTTAATTCATAATGTAGTTACTTATTATTGTTTTGTATTCATTCTTGTTCTCGATTCCCAGATTTACTTAACGCTTCTTCTATTACTGCTGCGATGAGCACAATTCCGATGCTTAATGGGACAAACTTTAAAACTTGGAAAAACAAAATTGTAATGATCTTAGGCTGTATGGATATTGACCTCGCTTTTAGGGAGCCGTTTCCCATTCCTCTTAATGAAGAAAGCACCCCTGAGGACCGCTTATATGTTGAGAAATGGAAACGCTCCAATCGAGTAAGCCTAATGATTATGAAAAATGTCGTCCCGGAAACATTTTTGAACAGTGTTCCCGAGGACGTTGATGCTAAGACTTTCCTCGAGACCCTTGAAGAACGCTTTGTAAAAAGCGAAAAGTCGGAAACAAGTTCTACCCTAAGGAAACTTGTTTCCATGAAGTACAAGGGTACCGGGAATCTTAGGGAGTATATCTTGGAAATGCTTCACCTTTCGACAAAACTAAAAGCACTTAAGTTAGAGGTGACTGAAGAGCTCCTCGTGCATTTAGTTTTGATCTCTCTTCCTCCTTAGTTTGGTCACTTTGAGGTGACCTATAATTGTCAAAAGGACAAGTGGAACATTAATGAATTGATTTCACATGTGACACAAGAGGAAGATAGGTTGAAGCAATCTAAGGTTGAAAGTGCTCACTTAGCATCTACCTCTTCTCATGGGACTAAGAGAAGAGGGAAAGAAGTTGCGGTAACAAGCAACAAGAAGCCTAAGGGATCTAACGATCATAAAGAAAAGAAGTGCTTCTTTTGCAAGGACCTAACGCACATGAAGTATGACTGCCCTAAGTATCACGCTTGGCGTGCTAAGAAAGGTATGTCATTTGGTCTTGTTTGTACTGAGGCTAATTTAGTTTCAATTCCTTCATATACATGGTGGTTGGATTCTGGTGCAACAACTCACATTAGTATGTCTATGCAGGGTTGCCTGAATTACCGAAGACCTAGCAAGGATGAAAGATTCATCTATATGGGAGCTGGGAACCCGGTTGAAGTAATAGGCATTGGGACATTTAGATTGTTATTAAGTACCGGATATTATTTTGTATTAAATAATACTTTCATTGTACCTTCGTTTAGAAGGAATTTAATATCTATCACTGTTTTGGACAAAGAGGGTTACTCTTGTTCATTCGGAAATAATAGATGTGATCTTTATTTTAATTCCATTATTGTTGGTACTAGTACTTTATCGAGTAGTGATAATCTTTATTTGCTTAACACTACTCAAACAATCAATGAGTCCCATAATAATGAAACTAAAAGTAAAAAGCGAAAGTTTTCAAGTGAAAATTCTTATACCTTATGGCATAGGCGTTTAGGTCATATCTCCAAAAGGAGAATTGACAAGCTTGTGTCTGAGGGAATCATAAATAAACTTGATATTCCGGATAAAGACTTTTGCATTGAATGCCTAAAAGGAAAATTTACAAACACGAAAAGGAAAGTATCCTCGAGAGCATCAAGCGTCTTAGAACTAATACATACGGATATTTGTGGACCATTTCCTACTCCTTCTTGGAATGTCAACAATATTTTATTACGTTCATAGACGACTATTCTCGATATGGATACATTTATTTACTTCATGATAAATCTCAATCTTTGGACGCTTTCAAGTCTTTTAAGGCCGAAGTTGAAAATCAACTTGGGAAGACTATTAAGAACGTTAGATCCGATCGTGGTGGGGAGTACTATAGTCGGAATGACGGTTCGGGAGAACAACGTCCGGGTCCTTTTGCTCGCTATCTTGAAGAGTGTGGGATTGTCCCTCACTACACTATGCCGGGTACGCCTAGCATGAATGGTGTAGCTGAGAGACGTAATAGAACCCTTAAGGATATGGTAAGAAGTATGGTTTCTTGTACTTCTTTACCTCACTCATTATGGGGCGATGCTTTAAAAACCGCTACTTATCTTCTTAATAGGGCTCCCTCTAAGGCTACTAACAATAAAATCCCTTATGAATTATGGACGAATAAGAAACCGTCCTTAAATCATCTTCATGTTTGGGGATGTCCAGCGGAAGCTAGGCCTTATAGGCCTAACGAAGGAAAACTGGACGCTAAGACAGTTAGTTGCTACTTTGTAGGGTATGCCGAAAGATCAAGGGGCTATAAATTTTACAACCCGAAAACTAGAACGTTTTTTGAAACGGGAAATGCTAGGTTCTTTGAGGATGTTGAGTTTAGAGGGGAAACTAGGAATAATAATTTTGAATTTAAGGAAGAGGAATCCATTTCTATACCTCTTCCCTTAATAGTTCCAATTGGAAATCAAGTACTTGTACCTGAAATTCAAGAGGAACAAATTCAAAATATTGACTCCCCTATAAATATTGAACAACATGAAAATGTTGATCAAAATGAGGAAATTCAACAACCTCAAAATGAGGAAGAACCAGTGCCTTTAAGAAGATCAAATAGAGTAAGAAGAAGTGCCATCTCGGATGATTATGAGGTGTATCTAGCCGAGAATGAAGGACACTTAGGTTTAGTGGGAGATGAGCCTCTCACCTTCCATCAAGCCATTAAAGGTCCCAATTCTCATAAGTGGATCAATGCCATTAATGAAGAGTTAAAATCTATGAAAGACAACGACGTTTGGGATCTTGTCCCATTACCGAAGGATGTGAAACCGATTGGTTGTAAATGGATATTTAAAACCAAAAGGGATTCACAAGGTAATGTGGAAAGACATAAGGCTCGTCTTGTTGCCAAAGGTTTCACTCAAAAGGAAGGTATTGACTACAAAGAAACATTCTCTCCGGTGTCTTCTAAAAACTCCTTTAGGATCATTATGGCTTTAGTGGCACATTATGACCTTGAGCTTCATCAAATGGATGTAAAAACAACTTTTCTCAATGGAGACATTGAGGAAACCATCTATATGAAGAAACCAGAAATGGTGAATGATTTGGAACAAACTAATCATTTAGTTTGTAAACTTAAGAAATCCATTTATGGGCTCAAGCAAGCTTCCCGTCAATGGTATCTCAAATTTAACCAAGTAATTCTTTCATTTGGCTTTGAAATGAATATTGGTGAAGATTGTATATACCATAAGTTCAGTGGGAGTAAGTTTATATTCTTAGTCTTATATGTGGATGATATTTTGCTAGCTAGTAATGATATAAACCTTCTAAAAGACACTAAGAAATTTCTTTCAAAGAAATTTGAAATGAAAGATCTTGGAGAGGCAACTTTTGTATTAGGAATCCAAATACACCGTGATCGCTCACGAGGTACTTTAGGATTATCACAAAAGGCCTATATAGAGAAGGTATTACAAAGGTTTAGCATGCAAAACTGTAAACCACATGACACCCCTGTTTCTAAAGGAGATAAATTCAGTCTTAATCAATGTCCCAAAAACAATTTTGAAACCAAGTATATGGAAAACATCCCTTATGCATCAGCAGTAGGAAGCTTAATGTATGCTCAAGTCTGTACTCGTCCAGACTTAGCTTTTATTGTTGGAATGCTTGGTCGATACCAAAGCAATCCGGGGAGAGAACATTGGGTCGCAGCCAAAAGAGTGATGCGGTATTTACAAAACACCAAGGACTACATGCTTACATATTCAAAGTCGGATCATCTTGAGATCGTTGGGTATTCCGATTCTGACTTTGCTGGATGCCAAGACAGCCGTAAATCAACGTCTGGGTATGTCTTCACATTAGCCGGTGGAGCAATTTCTTGGAGAAGTGCCAAGCAGACACTCGTAACTTCCTCTACCATGGAAGCCGAGTTTGTTGCTTGTTTTGAGGCATCCAATCAAGCTATATGGCTGCGTAAATTCATTGAGGGACTCCGTATTGTCGATAGCGTCGAAAGACCTATTAAGCTATATTGTGACAATAGGGCAGCGGTCTTGTACTCCAACAATAACAAGAGCTCGTCAAAGTCTAAACACATTGACATTAAATTTCTTGTTGTAAGAGAGAGGGTACAAAAAGAACAAATAGAAATACAACTTATTGGTACAAACTCTATGTTAGCGGATCCGTTTACTAAGGCGTTATCACCTTTAGTGTTTCACGAGCATGTTGCTCATATGGGTGTAACAACTTTTGATAACATTTAATATAGTGGGAGTTTGTGTTGTTTTTCATTTATTGTTCTATTAATTATTAAAGTTTGATCTCATTTGGTTAAGTTGGACTAGTTGGAAGAATATGTATATATTCATTAAGATCCATGCTACACATCCATACTTTTGATCTATGTCATTTAGTTGAATTAGTATATGTGATTATAGTGGGTTTAGTTGCGAATCAATTACAACGACTGCCCCTTTAGTCCTATACTTATATGGCTAATGGACGAGATTGTTATAGATGACAACAAAGTGCACATAAGGGTTGTCATTTATGTTATACTTGTGATTTAAAGGAAGAAATTTGTTTTGCAACCCAAGTGGGAGATTGTTAGATCATTGTGGCTTGCAACACAAGTTAATAGGCACCTTCCATAAATAAAGTCATGACTATGACATTAATATAAAGTATGGTCAAAATAGTCAATGTGTAGAATCCCTGAAATGTTATTCATCTATCTTTGATGGGCAAGATGGTAAATCAACATTGCTTTGGAAATGAATAGGTATGGTCCCTATTTGAAGTGTCACCATGTTTACTATATAAAGGCCCCTCCATCAAGCCTTTAAATATATTGAATTCTTACTTTTCTCTCTACATACTCTCTTCATAATTATCTAGAAGAAATTCTGAGAAACTTAAGAGACACTCTCATTTAGAAGATCATCTCCCTACATCTTCATCATCCTTAATCTCCCTTCAAGACACAATAATGGATTCAACAGGTATACATTTGTTACATGCTTCCGCTTCATCTTTTCCTCTTTCTCTTACTTAAATATGAGTGTGGCATTCAGGGATTAAAATTGTTCTGACAATAGCACCATGCTCCCACTAATCTTCTTGTATATACAAGATTCATCTTCGTTCTTGATCAAGCCAAGCTCTATGACTTATCAAAACGGAGATTCCAACTCCCAAAAGCTTGCTTCAATCCATCCAATGAATCTTCGCAACTTTCATACCTTTTAGAATTTTCTTGACTATCAAAACCTTTAGGTTGTATCCAATACATCCTTAAGTGAGTTCCCGTTGAGGAACGCTTGTTTTGACTTCATTTTGTCAAATTTCATATTCCAAATATGAACATGTGACTATGAAAATTCTAATAAGTTTCTTGCTACCCATGTAACATTTTTCTCCAAGAAAAGTCATTCATCTCCTTTGGTTTTTACACCTTACGTTAGAATGATCAAGTTCCAAACTTGATTATTATACATGAATTGCCTTTTAGATTTTATGACTCCAAGCCATTAATCTAAATGTGGAGTTGATACTGCATCTTTGATAGGTGGTAAATACTTCATTCTAAATGAACTTTACCTCAATACTTTCTATCTCGAAATATCCAATATTTCTTCTAATAGATTGTATTTTATCATGTGTGCAAGTACTTGTATATCTTGAACGGAATTTCACAACCCCTTGTGAAAACTTGTTCAACTTCCATCATAGGTTAAATACTATTTTCTAGGTCTCGAACCATTCGAGATATATTTTACTCCCACTGATTCTTTTAGAGATAAACATTTTATCTAGAAAAGTACCATCATAAGCAACAAACCATTTGTTTCTCATGAGTAAAATTTTATCCTCAAGTTTCCTTAGGATATCCCATGAAAATATATTTATTAGATTTAAATGTGAGTGTGTCCCAGACAATTCCTTTCCAAAAGGTTTCACCATCTTAAATCTTTATGAAAGACAAACCGAGTTTTCTTTCACCATTTAACCTCAATTGATGGAACTCAAATTAGTGTAGTTATAGCGGTTTCAAATACATAACCCCAAAACAAATGATGGAAGATCAATATGACGTTATCATCTAATGAAGGTTCTTATACTTCCATGTAGATACATCATTTAGAATGGTGTTCTTAGTGAAGTTAATTTGTGAAACCATTTCACAACTTTAATGATGACTGTCAAATTCTTGATTAAATTATTCATCATCATGATCCAATCATAATTTTTGAATAGTTTTACCAAGTATAACCAAAATTCTCTTTTAGCATTTCTTCTTAATGCACCATACACATCGAAATGTATTGTGTCAATTAAGACATTATCTTTTTAACCAATCATAGTAAAAGATGTCTTGATCCAAGTAAATAAGATTTCCATAAATCATGTGATTCCAAATCATATGACTTAAAACTCCGTCCCATGGAATTTTAGATATGCATTTCTCATTTATTTGATCAAAACAATAATGCATAAAGAATTTTAATTATTTATGTTATAGTCTTTATTAGTTTGTTCTTCAAGATTTAGGATATAAGATTTATTTATATGATAGCACAATGAAGTAAATCATAATAAATAAAGCACTTTTCTTATTCTAAATAAGAAATTAATATCCTTCATTATCTTATAGCAAAATAATGTTTTCTACTTCATCAGTAAAGTCACTTTACAAGTGTTCTACGAACAATGTTGCAACCATTGCATCATTACTGTTTGTAGATAAAACTTTACTATAAGTAGTCTTTCATCTTACTAATTATTCTGGTATCCAATACCCAATAATTAAATTTAGAAAGAATAATTTATAACATAAATATTCCGAGTGGTAGTCCCACTACCATTCTTTTTATTGATCACCCAAAATTTTGACTACAATTCTAAATGGTCAATCCAATTGCCATTTTACCAAATTGCATCTATTAGAGTTATTATTATAACCAAAATTATTTCCTTTAGGTTTGACAACTCTTGTCTTACTTTTCTTTTGGCATTTGGCCTCTTTCCATCATGAACTATGAGCATTGGAGAATCCATTCTCCACCATCTTCATCTCCACAATTTTTCAGCATATCATGCAATTCGGAGAGATTCTTATTCATTCCAAGCATGTTATAGTTCATCACAAAGTGATTATAACTTTTGAACAATGAATCAAGAATGAGATCCGTGGCTTGCTCCAATCCAATTGGACAACCAAGTTTCTCAAGATGCTCTACGTAGCCTTTATCTTAAGCATGTGAGGTTCCACTTATTGCCCTTTACTCCTTTTGCAAGAAGTGAATGCAATAATGGTTTTATACCTCTCTTGCCTAGATTTCTCTTTGAAACATGTAACTCAACTCCACGCCTATCTAATAGGCTTCTACAAGTTCCAAACTTTGTTGGAGTTTTGAGCACATAATCGCGAGCATAAGACAACTCACATTCCTAGAATCATAATCATGATTCTTGTGATTGTCTACTCCGGCATTAGGTTCTTTAGGAATAGGCCCATCAAGAATGTACAACCCATCTTCTTGCCTTAGAACAATTCTTAGGCTCAGGATCCAATCCATGAAGTTTGTACCATTCTTTTGAAGCTTTATACTTAACAAGGATTAATCGCAACGATTTTAGTTATCATCTACAACTTATGCAAAATTTCCAAAATTTTACAAGTACCAATCTCATTAAAGAGATAAATAATGTATTTTCCAAAAATACTCCCACTAAATTATATAACCTTCTTATACATCCAATGTATAATATAATTTAAATGGGCTAAGATCCAACTTTAATTTAATTTTGAGTCCACGGAGGCGGACCGCTCAAAACTAAATTAATTAGGTAGACAACCATGTCAATCATATCTCATATGACTCTTAGATCCTTTCATGAGACTCTTTTGATATTGGGCTAAGATCCAATTTTAATTTAATTTTGAGTCCACGGAGGCGGACCGCTCAAAATCAAATTAATTAGGTAGACAATTTCTTGTCAATCATATCTCATATGATTCTTAGGGATCCAATTTCGAAAGCATGTTTAATCTCATCTTTTGCCTAGGCCCAAAACTGTTTTGACGCCTAATTAAGTCCAACCATTTTAAACGCATAGGAAACTCTTATTCACTCATCTTGCTCATACAAAGATAAAATCAATGCACCTCGCTTTGGCGAGCCCACATGAAAATACCCGTGTACTTACAAGTGTTTTAATCATGGCATGGCAAAAAAAAGGACTTAAAACTTTCTTGAAGGTTCATCACATATAGCATACAACACATTTATGAGCACATAAGATAAACATGTTACGCATCAAGTTTAGCCACTAAATTAATCTCCATTAATTTAAGCACAACATTTATGTGTCATTAGTTTCTCTATAATTATGAGGATGAGACTCTTTGAACCTTGGTTATCATCTTCAAATCAAGACAACAAGAAGTGCGGCCGAACTAAGCCATTGGCAACCACAATTCCGCACTAATTCAAGAAACTAAGAAAGTAGTCCATGTGGACGAAACTAAGCAATAGATGGTCTCGATGAACGTAGGCCAATTGCATTCACAATTCCACATGGATCTCCAATCATTGAATCAAGAACTTTGTTTCTCAATTTTAGCAATTATGAACTCTTCATAATTCTAATTTCGTTTTATCTTTGAAACCTTGATTGCGATCAAGTTTGGGAAACACAATCTCGATGAACGTAGATTAGCCATCCAAACCTTGAACTAATCTTAGAATCACAAGACTAAAGAAAATAGGAGATTTAAACGCAAGATCCACACCCAAAACCCAAACCCTACCCCCGCGCCAAACCCTAGGTCCGGCCGGGTTAAGGCTTGGGTCCGGTCGGACCCCTTGTGAAAAATCCAAATTTTTAAAGTTCCAAAATTTATCTCAAAATTGTTTTTCCCGATTCAATTAGGATTTGGTGTTCTTGGTGATCCAATCACCATGATCATCAAAACCTTGAATAAACAATTTATTCTTGAATCCCTATAATATCAAAACTTTGATCCAATCAAAAATTGATAATCCAAACAATTTTAAATCCACCATAATTTTAATTGCGATTGAACAGTGCGATTAAAGTTTATAAAACAATAAACCACATAAAACGCATAGACCACATAAACATCATAATCCCAATATTCAAATCATGCTAGGCACATAAACAATTTATATACACACAACATGATTATGTATTGAAATAATCAACATGAACGGGGCTCTGATACCACTGTTGGGTTTCATAGTAACATGCGCAGCGGAATTAAGCATTTAAAATTTATGAAACCCAAAGCCCATAGATCCATTCATATGATTAAGTCAAATACAACATAATGAATACTAGAATACTAACCCTTGATGCCTTTGATTTTGCAACCTTGAATTCGATGGAGGCTTGAAATCTTGATCATGAACAAAGTAAGAATCACGAACTATGAAGATGATAAGTTTCACCCTCTAGCGGTATCCACACCACGAACGAATATCAAGAACACTTGATCTTGGTTGCTAGACCAAATTATGAAACACGCTTTCACAATTGTAAGAACTATATGGAATTATGAATATTCTTGTTCTTCACTTGTGGGATCTTAGAACAAGAAAATAACCTCCCAAAACCCCTTTGGAGGCACTCATAATCATGTGCTTAATGACTGCTGAAAGGATCCTTAAATAGGTCCTAATCCTTGACCCTTAAGGACTTAGGAAACCTAAATCCCGTCACCAAATTAGGCAACAAGGAATTCTGGCCGACTTGACTGGCACGGTCGTGCCCTACAATCTGGCACGGTCGTGCCATCTAGTCCGCGCGAATTCCCCAGCCGCCCATTTTCGGCACGGTCGTGCTTAGTAATTTGGCACGGTCGTGCCAATCATGTCGACAGGTTTGCCTTGGTTTGGATTTATGGCACGACCATGCCATTTTAAGGCGCACGACCGTGCCAGAGCCAAACACTGATATTTTTCCATAATTCCCATTTAGTCCTTTACGATTCGTTCTATTTGTGTGTGACCCTCTAGGATTACACTAAGTTGGCAATGAGCCCAAACATGAACCCATAAGATATGATTAGGTTCTAGCAAACCGTCATACCTACCCAAATAGTGTAACTAGATACAAGTTCGCATTCCTTTTAGAACATGTCACAATCCCTTTGTCCACGATGTCATTGAACACAAGTCATAGTCAACAAGTCAACTTGTATTGTTCAATACTTTCTCGATTCCGAATATGTTGATAATCCAAATGATATTGATCCAATCAATCCATTTGAGTTTGGCCAAACATTTCACCAACATCATTCCTTCGAGGGGCCCAAGCTTGACATCTCTCCGAAGAGGGACAAATCCATTTAGCTTATTATTCTTCCCTACGTGAATCCAATCATGCCAATCATACACTTTATAACTACCGTGTTAAGGCAGCGTTTGAATATGTCAAACATAATCTTCATCAAGTGGAAGACTATAATAACTTCATGTCTAAGGATTCAAATGACATAACTAATATGAGATTTATATATGACATCGACCATGACATAAATCTCATACCGCGGGTCATGTCCAGTACCTTGTTCCAAACAAGTACCCATAAATCTAACATGATCATCCCATGATCATTTAGCCTTTATACTAGTGCTTAACAAGCTCTAGGGACGGAGATTATTATAAGCAAACACGAGCCATAATAATAATCATATTATCTCTTTATTATTATGAATAAAATGATAACTTATACAACGTTTAACAAACGTGCCTAGGGCACCAACACCAACACCGAGGTGGACATCGACGACGGAGCCGGTGAGGTTTTCAGAATCGTAGTTGGTTTTCAAGAGTTATTTATTGTTTTGGGACCTTAAGTTTTATTCTTTACACTTTTACCCCTTATATGGAGTGTCCTGTTATGTTTTTGTTGGGTGTTAAAAAAGCCGTATCAAAATTTTCAAAACATTAAGTACGCAGCCCACTTTTGATGTTTCCAAAGTTTGCAAGTCAAATCGATAAAAACTGGAAGTACCCATGTCGATTTTGCAATGAGCTTTTTTTTGCAAAAAATGACATCCGTACTTTGTGCAATATATCAATTTGACTTGCGTACTTTTGAAACATCAAATGTGGGTTGCGTACTTAATGTTTTTAAAATTTTGATACCACTTTTTGTGACACCCGTTAAAAACATAACGGGACACATCCGACAATACAATCAAAATATTCAAATCACCCCCATAAATATAAAAGGGCTAAATTTGAAAATTTTAATTTATACATTAACCCTTTTTTTATATTCAATCCCAACCTAGATCAACATCAAAATTTTGGAAACCCAAGAGATTTCTCAACCTTCTTCTTCTCTGGTCGCTCCATCCCCACCGACCACCCTCTCCTGCTAGAATTTTCTTCTTCTTCCCATTCCCCTTCCTACCATCGCCATCAACCAACCCGTGCCTTTCTCCCATTCCCATCAAATCTTTCTATTTTCCGGCAACCAACGACAACCTCCTTCTAAAACTCCAGTCTCCCACCACTTTCTTGTCTCACCTCCCCTCCGACCAAACCCTTGAGACGTCCGCCACAAGAGGAGTTGGATCAGCCACAACATACTCAAGTTAGATCCCTAACTCGTCTCCTCTCTATGCGTTCCCCCTTATTTTTGGTCTCCACATTCAAAATTCCAGCATCGTCATCGTTATCTTCAGGGCACTCAATTTCTCCGTCCAGCAAGATAAACTCCGCAAGCCCTGATAGGACTCGATTCCTTTTTCGCACTCTGGGAAAAAGCGCCAATAAGGCTCTTCCTGCCATTAAACTAAAATATGTTTACCGTTCACATATTTCCCCCTAAGGGTAAATTTGATTTCACTTTTGATATGTCCAGATCTTGGTTTCTCAAGTGTTTCTCATATAGCCTAGATATGTACAAATAAAGAACTTGTTTTTGAATTTTAATTTATGGGTTTGTGTTGGAGATGGGTTGGTTTTGAATTTCATGGGTTGGTGGTGGTGTGGTTGGACAACAGTAGTGATGAACTTATTTTAAATTGTAACTTATGGGTTTGTTTAGAGATGGATTGGCTCCGTTTGTTTCACGGAAAATGTCCGGAAAACGTTTTCCGGAAAATGTTTTCTGTGGTTTACCAAACACCGGAAAATGGGGAAAACGTTTTCCCCATTTTCCAGTGTTTGGTAAAACCACGGAAAATGAAGTCAACGGAAAACATTTTCCGGTCAATGGAAATTAGGCTTGTTTCCTAAAGAAAACAACTTCCGGATTTCACCTAAGGAAGTTGTTTTCCGGAAAACTCCTAGCACGCCCTCACCCCCCCCCCCCCAATTTTTTTTCTCATTATTATTTTTAACTCCCCTGCCTACCCCACCCCACCCACCCCCCTACCCCACCCTACCCCCCCCCCCAAATTTTTTTTTTTACTCATTATTATTTTTAACTCCCCTGCCCCTGCCTACCCCACCCCACCCACCCAACCCCTACCCCCCAAAAAAATTTTTTTTTTACTCATTATTATTTTTAACTCCCCTGCCTACCCCACCCCCACCCATAATTTTTTTTTTTTACTCATTATTATTTTTAACTCCCCTGCCCCCTGCCTACCCCACCCCACCCCACCCACCCACAATTTTTTTTTTTTACTCATATTATATTTTCTTAAACTCCTCTACCCCCTGCCTACCCAACCCACGCATATTTAAAATTATTTTTTCACAAACTTCTCGAAAAATACTGGAAAATGTTTTTCGGAAAGCATTTTCTTAAGATTCACCAAACAAGAGAAAACATTTTCTGGAAAACGGTTTCCTTTTCCGGAAAACATTTTTCAAGAGAAAACATTTTCCGCGTTTTCCGGAAAATATTTTTCAAGAAATCATTTTCCGGAAGTCATTTTCCGTGAAACAAACGGAGCCTTAGAATCTCATGGGTGGTGGTGGTGGTGGTGGTGTGGTTGGACAGTGGTGGTGATGGACTGGGTTAGATGATAGTGGTGTTGGTGGTGATGTTAGAAAAAGGGTAAATATGTCATAATATTACTCAGTTAAGTGGTTTAGGAGTTTGTTTGGTTAGATGTGTCCCGTTATGTTTTAAACGGGTGTCACAAAAAGAAGTATCAAAATTTTCAAAACATTAATTACGCAACTCACATTTGATGTTTTCAAAGTACGCAAGTCAAATTGATATTGCACAAAGTACACATGTAATTTTTGCAAAAAACTCATTTTGCAATAAACTCAAAAGTAAATAATTGGCCAACGAATTATGAATTGGGGAAAAATTTAAATTGCAATAATCCGACATGAATTCTCCTACCTTTGAGGGAAGTTTCGTGGATTGCTTAAAAGTCAACCCTCTGCTTTGACAATCGGATCAGGAGTAGTCTTTCCTTCTTCCAACTATTGAGAGCTGTCTTGTATGAAAAATCCAATCCGAGTTCTCGCAAATCAAACCCTAATTTTGCCTCCCTAGATTCATTCCTTCAAATTATTCCGCATTTTCATTTTCTCTCCGACTTCTGTATACACAATTGCATACATTACTTGCGTTTGGGGTGATCGAGGAATTCGAGAACCCTAGCCCATAATTCGATCGAGCATGTCGAAGTCATTGCCATACACTATGAAAGATGCCCACTACGACAATGCTAAGTTTCGGCAGCGGTCCTGCTTCAAGGTTTTGATCATTTTTGTTCGTTTTACTGGATCTAAGGATTTTTTTTTTTATTGCTCTTATGATTTTCGTTTGATTTCTTATGGGTTGTTTTGGCATTGGCATTGGCATTGGAAGATCGAAATGAATTAGTGGACCAAAATTAGCCTTCCAATTCAAGTGGAATTGGTATTTGGTTGCCAAACATACCCTTAATTTAATTGTTGGCTCTCTAGTTGCTAACTGTGATTTCTTGAAAAAGCCAATTGTACGTGTTCTGTGTACGATTGTTGGTATTGTTGTCGTTCTAGTTTTGTTTGATCCAAGTGCCAAGTAACTTTAATCGAAATAAGTGAACAAATTTAAGAGTTTGTAGTGTAGGACGACTTTAAAGTTTCCCTCTTCAGATGGCTGATGTTACATTCTCTTCAGATTGCTGAATTTCTTGTGGAGGGAAGCATATATGATGCCTTGGAACTGAATCTTTATTTTTATTTTTAAGCGGCAGTGAGTCTGCTGATATTGTTGCTTGTTTAGTTTTGCCAAGGGAAAATTTTAAAGGGGATTTTCAGGGGATCCCTGGTCAGTGTTGAAGAGGAACCGGAATGTAGCACTTTCTTAGTATAAGCTTCGTTTATATTTTCTAATAGTAATTTGATAGGCCTCTTGTCCGTTTGATTTGTACATCTTTTCTTTCTGCAAACCGTTGCATCTTATCAGAAAATCTTGTCTAAGTGTGGCATTACTAGGTTTTTATCTTTTCTAGGGGTTCTCTAGGGGGTAATCCTACATTGACCTCTTTTTGGGAACAGATGGTGGAGAGGGTTTCGTAGAGGCTTGCTGCATGGAAGAGGGTGTAGTTTTCCTTGGGAGGGGGGGGGGGGGGAGCACACTTATAGAGCTTGCCTTTCTATCCACATATCTGTTTACTTTCCTTGTTTAAGATCCCTGTTAGTGTTGGCTGTCGAGAAGATTATGAGAAAGAAGATTATGAGAAACTTCTTATGGGTTGGGAGAGTGTAGGAGGGATTAATGTGTCCCTTGGGAGAGAGTGTGACATTGGCGAAGTTGGTGTGTCAGAACTCACAACATCTCCCTTGTATATAAATGGCTTAAGCATTTTTCTAGAGAACCACAATTTTTTGTTATGGTATAGGGTGACCACAAGAAGTCATGGTTCACAAGAAGTATAGAGACTTCGGTTGAATTTGTATGATTTTGAATACATGAAGTCATGGTTCACAAGAAATAAATTGCAGCCTAAGGACGAAGGGAACTCAGTGACCAATAATTGTATTCTCGTGGGCATTTCCGGTAATGCCAAGTGGGTGATGACACTTTCCCTAGAGAGGCATTCCCCTCTGCATACAACCAACCATCTAGAGTAAGTTTGGGGTTGATAGGAATGATTGGAGGCTGGCTTGTAGTGGTTCTTACATCACACTACAGTCCTGTTAGTTATGCAAGGTACGAATCCTTGCAAGTCCCTGGAAATTCATCCACTAGTTTCTCCGTCTTCTTTTCGTCATCTTCGTCATATAATTTGCAATAACAGTGAATTCACTTTTGAGAGGCCAGTTAGTTAGGACTGCCCCTTAGTTATAAATATACCTTTACCTTTTTTCTCTCCTTTCTCCATCAAGGCTCCTCTTACTTCTCTTCTTGTATGAGAGCTCTGTTCAATATCTTTGAATGGTACCTCTTTAGTAAACTGTATATGTAGTGTTCTGAAATTTTGGCATTATTTCTTGGTCTTCTCCGATTATCATGATCAGGAATCTCGGCTTCTTGATCCCTGCAGTTTTCTGTCTAGATCCTTATGAATCATGGTTCGCTTGATCCACTAAGGTGTCCCCTTTTTTCTCCTACACTCTCCTTTGTTTGAATCTAAGGTTCATTAACCATGTAGTATTGGTTCAATTCCCTTTGATGCAATCTTGAAAGACCTTTATTATGCTAATCTCTTAACGTGGAGGTTTAGACCGTATTTCAATGGTATATAATTTGTTACTTTAAATGCACACATCTTCACTTGATTCAAAAGCTGTCTTTAACAGAAAACATCATTTTTTTGGTCTTCCTCATTCCATCTTCTTTTCCTCTTTCATCGTATGTGTTGAAGTCAAAATCTCATTTCAAGATTCGAGCATTTGTGTTGAGTCTATTGCTGAATAAACTCAATACTAATGACCAGTTGCAGATGCGCCGACCTTATAAGTGTCTATCGCCGAATCGGTGTGTAAATTGCAGGGACTCTGATGAGACACATGATCATCTCTTTCTTCATTATAGTCTAGCTCGCTAACTTTGGAATCGTTTGTTTAAGTTGGCTGGGGAAGTGTAGGTGAGCCCAAAATCCATATCTTCTTTTCTTCTTATTCCGTTCAGAGGGATGGGTAGAAGAGGAGATGCGAGACTTTTGTGGTAATGTGTGTGTGTGTGTGTGGGGGGGGGGGTGGTTGCAGTCGTTTGGTGTATTTGGATGGAGAGGAACGCAGGATATTTAAAAATCATCTCTTACTGAAACATCTCTTCTGGGCTAAAGTGGTGTTTTTAGCCTCTCTTTGGGCATATGCCAATGGGGCATTTCGAGGTTTGAAGTTAATATATTGAAGAGAGACTAGAGTGCTGCTATAGTTTAGTCTTGTTTTTTTTTTGGTTGTTGTTGTTGTTGTTGTTGGGGATGGACTTTGTGCCCATCTCTTTGTATATTGATCTTCTACTAATATAATTCTCTTTTTCATGTATAAAAAAAAACGATTGCATGAAAAGATACGTTCAGCACCTCATCTGACAAACAGGAGAACAACTGCATGTCCAAATAGAGATTCAGAACTAGCAGTTGATTAGTTTATCTCTTCAGGTATGAGAGATATCAGACTTCGTGCCCTTAATTTTTTAGCCACTCGTTTAGATACTGCTGGTGGTGCTGGAGTTTTGCCATGTTAGAAGAAGAAAATCTGTGATATTAGTATCCTGAGTTAGGTGATGGCTGAGGTACAGCAGTTCATGATGTTTGGTTCGTTGAGCCTCAACGTAATAACTTATGCTCGAGTGTGAAAGGTTCTCATCACTTTAATAGTTTTTCTGCACCAGCTGTGAGTTGACATACATCCTAGAGTCTAAATGTTGTCGAGCTAGTTTTTTGCTCGAGTGTGAAAGGTATCAATTCAAACAGACTTCAAAACCTTGCCGTGGAAATTTTACGAATCAGACACGTGAATGTAGTCTATTTTAGTCTAACACGGATGTATTGACATATTGCGCGCTCATAAGTAAGAGAGAACAGAGTTTGAAAGCAAGTTATTCTCTGCGTTTTTATTTCTTTTACATGGAGATTTTGCTAAATATTCTGTCATAGTTGATGGACGTTGTAATGTGATGATTGTGAATTTCTAAAACTAGAGAGGCAACCTGGAAAACATGTTGAGATACTCTTTCCCTTTCAACGTCTTTTGATCAGTAGATGGTGTTATTTGCCTTTCAGACTTTTTGTTCATCTTCTGAAAAGTTTATATGTAATTTGTGGATTCTTTGTATGTAATATCATCTTTCTGTTTGGTGCAATTTATTTCTCTGTAAGCATACTATTAAAAAACTTCGAATTTGCGAACACAGTTTCATTACACTGATTACATGATCAATTTTGCATTGTGTGGACATGTTTCAAATCAGACCACTATGGCCAATAATTCTAACTAACTTTTTAAGCAAACAATATCAATGTCTGTTAATCATACTACTTTGTGGTTCATGTGTTGGTCTAACATATAGTTTAAAAGGTCTCTCATCCATAGTTATTAAAGGCCCAAGGCGCACCAAGGCGCAAAAGGTGTTCCCGGAGCCTAGGCACGCGCTTTTGATAACTATGGTGCGTCCCAGAGTTATTAAAGGCCCAAGGCGCACCAAGGCGCAAAGGGTGTGCCCGGAGCTTTTGATAACTATGCTCTCATCCCACCCGAAATAAGAGAAAATATTGAGAAGGGAATCAAAAGTTTACAGTTTCATGCCTTTCAATATACTGGTATTTGATTTAATTTTTTCATCTACATCAACATTTTAAAACCCTTCTGTGTGAAACATTTTGTTTGTTCATTGTGATTGATATTTAGGATTTCCTGCTCTAGATTTTTTCTTATCCCCCATACTTTCGCAGGTCATTACTCAGGCTTTGCTCACCAGTAATATGAAACGAGATTGTGTAAAATGCAGTACAGGAAAGTTTCTAGCATTATTAATGATGGGTGGTTTCACATATCTTATGCTGACTCACAGAAGTCCTGTCCATTCTGTATCTGATCATTTATCAAAAGATACTTTGACTGAGGATGGTGGCAGCCGATTCGGAAGACTTTGGAGGAAGCCACCACGGCTTCCTCCTCGATTGTCACCTGATGAAATTGTTAATGACAACAAATCTACCAGCGAGGTGTTGAAACTTAATAATGGACCTGAATGGATAGCTAGGCAACAGAGTGTTAGGAAGGCATTTCTCCATGCCTGGTCTGGGTATAAAAATTATGCAATGGGTTATGATGAGCTTATGCCATTAAGCCAGAGGGGAATTGATGGTTTAGGAGGTCTGGGGGCTACCATTGTGGACGCTCTAGACACAGCAATGATAATGGGACTTGATGATGTCGTTTTTGAAGCTGGTTCGTGGATCGAAAAAAATCTTCCAGAAAGGATTACTTCGAAAGGTCAAGTTAATTTGTTTGAGACCACCATACGTGTTGTTGGTGGTCTTTTGAGCGCTTATCATTTGAGTGCAGGGGAACAGGGTAATCCAAACTTCAAAGGGCCAAAGCCTACCGTCTACCTAGAGAATGCTAGGAACTTGGCTGATCGCCTTCTAACTGCTTTCACTGCAAGCCCAACCGTTATTCCCTTTAGTGATGTTGTTCTGCGAGATAATTCGGCTCATGCTGCCCCTGATGGACTGAGTAGCACTTCCGAAGTTTCAACTGTACAGCTAGAGTTTAATTACCTCAGTTCTCTTACTGGTGATCCGAAATACAGTCTGGAGTCCATGAAAGTTCTGGAACATTTAAAGACTCTCCCAAAGTTTGAAGGACTGGTTCCTATTTACATCAGGTAATGTTCTTAATCACTTTTTGGCATTATGATCCATGCAGCATGTAATCGCCATTTTGCAGTTGTTATGGAGATAATAGACTATTTTAAGTCGTTCTTTTATAGGATGCTGATCTCTTAAAATACTTTTATTATTGGTTTCACATGGTAGAAGGTAATATACGAAAGAGGTAGCAAACATCCATTTCACCTTCACAAATCCCCTCCAGTTTTTAACAAGTAAACTGTCCAGATCTAGATGTCTTTTCCAAGTTCCTTAAATTACTGAAAACGAGCTTCACTACAAATGCCTTGCAAGGTAAGATGAAGAAATTAATGATGACACACACAACCCACACATATATGCAATCAACGTTTTTAGTTGTTTCACTTCTGCTGCTGAATGCAATATTAGCATTCAGTTTTCCTAGAATTAGAGAGACTCATGTTGTAATAAGATTGTTGAAATTTTGTGAACATGCGATTAGGGTGGAATATTGAGGTTAACAGTGGATTACCTACTGGTACATGCAGCACTGTTTATTTGATTTATAGACAATCATCTGTACTTCTTTGGTATGCTAATAAATAATAGGCAGTCAATGTGCAAAAATAAATCTAACAACATGTAAATTGCTGTTTGGTTATCTTTTTGTTTGACAAGTCCATAAGACGATTCATGTTAGTCGACTCTAAATCATTTTGGGACTAAGGCTTTGTTGTTTGGTGTCTTTGTGGTTGTAGTTATATACTACTCCCCTTCGTTCCGGAATGATAGTTTATGTTTTTTAGTGGCTGATTTGATTAAAATTTAACCAAAGATTAAGGGTATTTGGGTGTCTTCATTTCAGGAGTGGGAGTTTCTTTCGTCTAGTGGCAATTCAGAGGTTAACATTGTCACATGGGATTCTAGAATAATTTGTAGGAAGGAAGTAGATGGTGGGCCCTTTTCATACCTATTTGTCTTGAGGATCGAGGGAAGGGGTGGTTTTGTTGTCTCACTCATCCTAGGTTAAGGGCAATATATTGGGAGGACTTAAATGTTTTAGCATGTCTTTGTTGTTTGCGGTGATGTCTTGGTGGTGATTTTAATGCATTTCGGTGTTTTTAGGAGAAAAAGGGTTCTATGCTGACTGAGAGGTTTTGATGATGTTGGTCCCAAAGGGGCAACAAGGGTGTGAAAAATGCTAGAGGGGGGTGGGGGGTGAATAGCGTTTTTAAATTCTTTTCAAACCCTTTTGCAAATTAATGGCTTATGCGCACAGCTCTTATTTTGGCTAAGTATAGCGCGCAGCAAGAGTGTGAAATGCACAGCGGAAGATATAAAGCAGCTCTACGTAGGGTATACTGCGCAGAGATAAAGAGCTACTGCGCAGAAATGAAAAACTCACGCGCTAAGTTTTGGCTAAAGAGTTGGATAAAATTGTGCTAGGGCAAATGAGCAATAACAATTACAGCAGTTAAATGTAGCAATCTGAAAGATCAAACAAAGCAGTAATACATAAATAGTTAAGCATGAAATAAGCAGTAAGAATGATGGACAAGCTAATTGGAGAGGTTCGATCAAGGAAAGATCTACGTCCTCTATCAAGATGGTTAGTCTTGGATTTCTAATGGAGATCTTATAATATGAGTGAGTATTACAAATTACAACTTTTGAGCTCAATACTAACTCAAGATCTATTATCTATGAAGAACAAATCCTAGACTAAACCGGTGTATCTCAAGAAGTTAGATCAGAATGATCAAAGCTTCAAGAGGTGTGTGTGTGACAGAAATTCTGGGCTTTATGAATATGAGAGATGAAGAGCACCAAGAATTCTGGTGATATAGGGCTTTTGGGATTTGAGCAGGAGTTTGAAGGTTTGAAGATCTTGAAGGCTGTTCTAATGAATCTGGAAATATTGAGCAGCAGTCTTCAGATCTATCAAGGTTTCTCTAATGAAGCATGAAACTCTAGCTCTGGCTGAACAAGCACTCCAGCACGTTGGAAATGGGAAAGAGCAAGCTATTTATAGCTGAGCTTAAAAAACTAGCCGTTGGAGCTCTGAGCAAGGACGATGAGCTGGCACTATATGATTGGTGCGCAGATGTCCTTTATAGCCGTTGGGGCTCTGATCAAAGTTGATGACCTGGCACAATATGATTGGTGCGCAGGTGTCTCTGAGCCGTTGGAGACTGACCATGAAGACAAAATTCAAAGGCTTCTTCTAGAAGGATGACAGCTGTCATCTTTTGAAATATGGCCGTTGAAGCGTGTCTCCACTAATGGTGTTGCTGAGTGTGCTTATTTTGTCGTTTGTGCACACCTCAGCATTTTGGCTCAATCCAAAAAGCGTAGCTTGTCTTGACGCTTTCCAAGCTTCTAGAATATGAGATCAGGAGATAAGAACTTTGACCAAGGTTGAGCGTGCGCGCACAAAGGCATGCGCATTGCCGGTGCGCACGGATGCTGCGCATGGGGAGCATGCGCACCATGCTTGGTCATACCAAAGGAAGATCTCAACTTCAGAGTTGGGGAATAAGATCTTGAAAACTGAGCAGGGTCAAAAGCTGTGAAAGAGATCTATGCGCAGTGGCCACCTGCGCAGAGAACATCCTGCGCAGTGAAATGAATCATGCTTAGAAAATCTTCGATCCTTCAAAGCTTCAAATCCTATAATCTAAGCCTATACTGTAAAATGGACTTGGCTAAAATTGAAGTTTATAAACTTCTTACATAAGGTCCTAAAGTCCATAAAATATTAATAGGTGATGGTATCAATCAATTCTAACATAAGTAGGAGGGTTAAGAAATAAGCATACCCAACAGATGAGTTCATTTGTGATAATGATATGAGAGAGATTGAGGCTGATCACTTTTTGACTTTAAGAGGTATTGGGTTGCTGCTATTGTTTAATTTACGATTCATGTAGTTCTTTTTTCCTTTTTATGTAGATGGAACTTTTGTCCATCTGATTGTAAATTAACCTTTTTCTGATGCAACTATCGTTTCCTATAAAAGAATAAGTTATACATAAATAGTATGTAGCTAAACATTTTTTTAACAGCACAGGGAAGTCTCTTACCTTCATGCAATATCCCATAAAGTGAGACCTATTCCTTTAAGAGAGTTTGTTTCATTGACCAATAGCATATAAAACCCTCTGTAGCATCAACAAGGATGTTGATTTGACACCACTTGACGAGATTTCCGGTTGTTGTCGGAAGCGAGAATTTAGTAAAACGTATTCTTATTTAACCGTGTGCAAAGCTTCTTTTTGGGATAGAGGGTGTGCTAAAATGTCCAAGTTGTCTCTTTTATCGCTTGAACACTTTCTCCTCTTTGAGATAACTATCTTTGTTATTAGCTCTTGTATCTCACTTCTCAATTTCCAATGTTTCTATGGTCTTTTTCGGATGTTTTTCGGGATCTAATTAACTTTTGATTTGTGTTGGAGAACTGATATCACAACCAATACTGAGTCTAATACTGGCCAGTCAAAACCTTGTGAAGTCTTGCCCTCACACCATGGTTATGATAACAAGTATGAAATGAAATGCATCATGACAGTGCCAGGCCCTGTTTATTACGACTGATAATGGTATGTTTGGGAGGGGGAAGTGGAGGGGTGGAATATAGGGAAGTGAAAATGAGAGAGTGACTTTCCCTTATTTGTTAGGAGGAAAAAGTGAGGGGAACAAAAACATCCCACCTATCACACGAAAAGGTTTCTCCTCAATATGGGATGAAATGAGGGAAAAATTAAAACAATTTAACAAGGCTTTATAAGTTTATTTTCACATCCCTTATTTTTGTTCAAAACATGTGAAAGTTAAAAAATTCCCACCCCTACTACCCATACCAAACAATCCAAGGGAAAGCCACTTTCCACTCGTAGGGATAGAAAATGGACCCCTCTTATTTTCCATCACTCCAATTTTTCCACCTCTCTACCAAACATACCATTAAATTCTTTGTTTACAGCCATTCTTAACTGTAATTCCACTTAGAGTCATCCTTAATGTAGTCTCTTTTCTTATAAAAAGTAATTCTACTTATAAAATCAAATCCACTGCTGGAACTCCATGCGGGCACAGTTTATGACTGAGTTTTTTTTTTAATGAGGTCTTAATAAAAAATGTTTGGTTTTATGTGGATGTAGCGTCAATATTCATAATGACTCAAAACTGATCTGACTTGGTTAGGAAGTTCCTCCCTTAGTTTATTGAGCCTTGATTGCAAAGAACTTTCAGGGGTCTATGATAATTTGTACATACCTAGATGTTTTGAACCCACCTTCTTGTTTGATGATTTTTGGTTGCTACATGTGGTCAAGGATGGTAGTTATCGTGGAGGATTTCTTATTTCTCTATGAGAATTTCCTCATTTATGGCTCCCAAATGGTTATTTATTATTATTGGTTAAGAAATTCAAAGCTGTTATTAATTGATTTCTTCTTGTTATTGCTGCAGCCCTGACTCTGGTGAATTCAGTGGAGAAAATATTAGACTAGGATCCCGTGGGGACAGCTACTACGAGTACCTTATTAAGGTATGGCTTCAGCATAGAGAAAAAAATTGGACGTATTTGCATGACATGTATGAAGAAGCATTGAAAGGTGTCAAGCACCTTCTGATAAAAAAATCTATACCAAATGGGCTGGTTTTCCTCGCAGAATTGCCGAATGGGCCTAATGGTGCTGTCAGTCCGAAAATGGATCATCTGGTATGTGGTATTAACTTCTTAATGTTATCTAGACTAGAAGAAATGACAAGATGATAGTGATTACTTGCTAGATCAGCTGTTTTCTACCATTTCTTTAAGCATAAGTTTTTATCAATCTGGTCGATCCCTTAAAATTAGTTCTCCCTCCAACTCATATTGAGTGTATATTTTCAGGGTTTCAAAAGAAATTAAGTTGGCTTTAGGTACTTTTAGTAGTTCATAATCTTGCATACCATTAATGAGCACGCCATGTCATTGCAAGTGCTAGTTAAGACATGAGCACCACGTCATTTTTATGGAAATTGAAATGCTGAATCAGCCTGGTATGATTGTTTGATAGCACCATTTGGTGAGCCTAATTTTGTAATTACATTTAAGTGCTCCATCCATGATCCAGCCATCCATCCAAAACAAAACTGTCCTAGTTTGACTTTCATGTTTCACTTGATTAAACTTTGATCAAGAATTTATGAAATTATCCTCATAAGCTCTATTTTTTTTTTATTGATAGACTATGAAGGAAAGTATCAATAACAATTTTTAGAATTTCATTTGGATAATTTTATATTTTTGGTTAAAGTTTAACTGTGTTGACCAAAAAGGTCAAATAAGACAGATTTTTTTTTGGGACAAAGTGAGTATTGGATATAAAGTTTCCTAATTATAGGATGTGAGCTGATAACCAGTAGAATCCCAGGAGTTGTGGTAATTTACCTTTGATGTCAGTAGTACCATCCAATTGAGGTGTGGAGATGTTTTGGGGAGAGGGGAATAGATTGGTTAACAACACTATTCAACAAGATATGGAGAAGTAACACAATGCCATTGGAGTGGAGAAAAAGTACCCTAATCCCTTTGTATAAAAACAAAGGTGATGTCCAAGATTGTGCCAACTATCGAGGGATCAAACTAATGAGCCATACTATGAAACTTTGGGAAAGAGTGATTGCACAACGGCTAAGAAAAATTGTGAATATTTCGGATAACCAATTTGGATTTATGCCCGGCAGATCGACTATGGACGCAATCTATCTTATGAGACAAATCATGGAGAAATATCGAGATAAAAAGAAAGATTTGCACATGGTTTTCATTGATTTGGAGAAGGCGTATGATAAAGTGCCAAGAGAGGTACTTTGGTGGGCTTTAGTAAAGAAAGGCGTTTCAAAGAAATATATTGATATTATCAAGGACATGTATAATGGAGTTAGTACTAGTGTACGGACAAGCGTTGGGAAGACAGAAGAGTTCCCTATCACCATTGGAGTGCATCAAGGCTCTGCACTTAGTCCCTTTCTCTTTGCCCTGATAATGGACGAAGTGACGAGGTCAATCCAAGATGATATTCCATGGTGTATGTTGTTCGCAGATGATATTGTGCTGATTGATGAGACAAAAGAAGGTGTTGAAAGTAAATTGGAGTTGTGGAGACGCACTTTGGAATCTCGAGGTTTTAGGTTAAGCAGAAGCAAAACTGAATATATGGAGTGTAAATTTAGCAAAGTTGGAAGCAGAGAGGCAGGAGTGATCACATTCGATGGAAAGATTGTCCAAGCTTCCGAGTTCTTTCGCTATCTTGGATCTATTATCCAAAAAGATGGAGAATTGGATGGAGATGTGGCTCATAGGATTAAAGCAGGTTGGTTGAAGTGGAAGAGTGCCACAGGGTTTCTTTGTGATCGTGGCATGCCAAATAGATTAAAGGGAAAATTTTATCGTACGGCAATTAGG
This sequence comes from Campanula takesimana, assembly GCA_026119855.1. NCBI lineage: Eukaryota > Viridiplantae > Streptophyta > Magnoliopsida > Asterales > Campanulaceae > Campanula > Campanula takesimana. Next base: position 626,879 of record JAOWBW010000403.1, on the reverse strand, counting down.
CCTGCACTGCTTTATGGCACTGAATGTTGGGCCGTGAAACAGTGTCATATTCATAAGATGAATGTAGCGGAGATGCGTATGCTACGATGGATGTGTGGGCATACAAGAAAAGATCGATTGAGAAATGAGGTGATCAGGGGTAAAGTAGGAGTTGCGCCCATTGAGGATAAAATGAGGGAGCATCGTCTAAGGTGGTTTGGTCATGTGAGACGGAGACCGAGTGATGCACCGGTTAGGAGGCCTGAAGAGTGGAGAAGTGATAAAATGGCGAGGGGTAGGGGAAGACCCAAGCAAACTTGGATTAAGGTGATTGAAAATGATATGAGTTTACTCGGAGTGGATGAAGATGTGGCGTTGAAGAGGCCGGAGTGGAGGGCGAAAATTCATGTGAATGATGGGGGTTGATCGTACTTTTTATTATTATTATTATCTATTTATTTAGTTATTTTATTTTATTTTATTTTCTCCATCTTTTTCCTCTCTTTCTCTTTCTCTCTCTCTCTCGCTCTCTCTCTCTCTCTCTCTCTCTCTCTCTCTCTCTTCCTTTTATCACGATGACATATGAGGATTCATGTTAGCCGACCCCAAATTATTTTGGGACTAAGGCTTTGTTGTTGTTGTTGTTGTTGTCAGTAGTACCATCCACATCATTATTGTACCAGTCCAAAAGCACTTTCTCATTATCTTTTAATCCCTTTTTTTTTTATTATACTCTTGGTAGTAACAGATGTGGGAAAAAATCTTTTTACTGTTTCATAGATTTGTGATCATACTGCTAATGTTGAATACTTAACTTTGGTTTCCAGGCATGCTTTTTCCCTGGTACTCTTGCTCTTGGTGCTACCAAAGGTGCAACCAAGAAAGAGGCTATGAAGAAGAACTTGCTCACTTTTGAAGATCTTGAAAACCTAAAGCTCGCAGAAGAGCTGGCTAAGACTTGCTTCGAAATGTATTCTGTAACTTCCACTGGTCTTGCTCCGGAGATTGCTTATTTCCATTTCGAGGTTAGTTGAATATCTATAATCTTCTATTCTATTTTCACATTACATATGCCGACTGCCCGTCCCACAAAACGCCTTCACATTTTTGGAAGAAATGCATATGGATAATGAGCAGGGAAACACATTCTTTGAGATTTATGTATTTTCAGCTTGTGTGCTTTTAAGAACTTGCATCAAGATATGCATTTGTCTTTTTTAATAGGAAAAGATATACTCCTCGCAGCTCAATACTTTCTCTTACGACGGGTGTCATTGATAAATCCCACTTTCTAAAATGGACAACTTTAGACTGCAGAGTAGTGTCCCTTATTTTTATATTTACTTTACCCCACTTGTCACACTCTTAAATTGTGAGTCCCACTTGCAAATCCTATCACGCTATCATACAACATCTTTTCCACTCACAATACTTTTGAGTATATATATATATATACTCCTTAATTCCGTGCCCAACAAGAAATGTGCACACTGAGCTGGGATAGAGGGAGTACATTACACTGCAGAGCAGTGTCCCTTAATCTTCTATCCATTTAGTTACTAAAATATGGTTAAAGTTTTTGGAACAGAGGTATAGTACAAATTATCCTGTCAGTTATTCTTGAGTTTAAGTTTTAATTCTCACTTCTACTTTAATCAGGGTTATTCTGAAGCTGGTCTTGATGGTGGAAACAAAAGTTCAGAATATATAAACGATATTATTATTAAACATGCTGATCGACACAATCTCTTGCGACCAGAAACACTTGAATCCTTATTCACTCTGTATCGTATAACCGAAGACCCGAAGTACGCTCCAAATCATATGCAGGATTGTTTCCTTGTATAATACTATTTTTATTTATTTTCCTAATTATTTCACGTTATAAATTAATATATTTGCTGTTTGTCATCACTCTATAGGTACCGCGAATGGGGTTGGCAAATTTTTGAGGCTTTTGAGAAGCATACAAAAGTTGATTCTGGAGGTTACAGTTCTCTAGATGATGTTACTGTGCTCCCCCCACGAAGAAGAGACAAGATGGAGACATTTTTTATGGGTGAAACGCTTAAATATTTATACCTGTTATTTAGTGACACCAGTCTTATACCATTGGATAAATATGTGTTTAACTCGGAAGCTCACCCTATTCCAATCACAACCACTACTGAGAAATAGTGATATTCCATCAGCGGAGAAATCATTTACGTTATGAAAACAACTTGACCGCCCAGTCACTATTGGAGGTATATGAAATACTGGTTTTGAGTTCAGATGGCTCCAATTTTTAGCCAAAAATTGGAAGTTCCGCTTGAACCATTGATCTTCAACCTTTGGGGCAATAAAGAACTTTATGTAACAAAGGCCCTTTGGAAGTTTCGCTTGAATCTTCCCTCACATCTATAGTTCTACAGAGATTATATATGTACTTTTTCCTTCTCATTTACAGTTATTAATTAACATGATAGTACTCACCCTGTCTGTTGTATTCATTTGAGATAAACAATGTTATTTGATTTTCTGGATTTCTGACTATAGTTAGTTATCGTAATTAATTGTATTCATAAACTACTGTTGGTTAGAATGTCTAATATTGACAACTGCCTTGAATCTACAGGAACATCAGATTTTGTAAATGTAGTACTGTATATGTATTAATATTAGGTCACATTGTAGTCTTTACTTTCACATTCTTCTGGAAGGAGAAACAAATGGTCACCGTCACGAACTACACTCAAGTCATCTATTTCTGTGTTCTCTGAGTTAAAAACCTTCGAGGGTTTATTGCCTCCAAATTTTTGACCTGCGTTACAGAGAGATAATATCATCAAGGATGCAATGATTTTTTTGGTCGTTTTTTTAAAAACATTTTATATGATGATGAAAGGATTGAAAAGAACGAGCTTTATTCTTTAATGTTAGTAGTAGTTTATGCTAATGCTTTTTGGTCCATTTTTTTTTGTTTGTTTAGTAAATGAAGAATTTATTGAGGTCAGATGAAGTACCTGCAACTGTGAATAGCTCTTCTAGAGAATCAGGTACAACTATTAGCTTGGCAAGGTGCTTTTCTGATGCACCAGTTTCTTGAAACTTCATGTGAATCGTGACCCTACGTTTAGTCGAAGTTTTAACCTCGGTATCACTTCGATTGCTTGAGCCAAAGATCGTGGGCTTCCGAGCAACGTTAGAACAACTAAGGACTCTGTTTTTTGTCGGTTTGACTTGATGGGTCCCACCATTATCAGCTAATTCTGGCTCAATAACTTCAATTTTATGCTCATCTAGGAGTTCAACATCTCTTGATTCCTGTATTGCTAGATCTCCACACGAATTATAAGAGCAGCTTTCTTGATTTGGTTCTTTTTCAGGCAGCTCGCTTGGGCCTGATTCAGAACAGGGATTCATTTGTTGATGAACGAATCCAAAGCTTTCAAGTCCTTTCAGTTTCTGTATTGGACAAAACAGAAGTCAACCTTTTGTTGTTTCAGAAAAGGAAAGGTGGACTAGGCTCAATCAAATCCGTACCAGGTAAAGATTATTCATTATAATTTGCCTATCTTGTGTATTTGTTTGGATTATGTTCAGCAATATAGTTCTCTTCATCCGCAATATCTGAGAAATTGCAGTGGTTCGAACTGTGAATGGCTGTGGTCTGTTGCACAAAACCCCTATTTCCCCAAACATTTCCCCTGCAACAGCCTTCCCAATAACCTGTATGGACAGATATAAAAAGTTTAGCTTCTTTTTTTATTACATACTCCCTCCGTCCCACCTCACTTGAGACTTATTTCCATTTTGGTCCGTCCCACTTCACTTGAGACTCCCTAAATAATAATCTTTTTATAATTTTATATTCAATCTACCCCACCCACTCATTCTCTCTCTTCATTTTCCACCACACAATTCATTCAACCAACCTACTATTAACCCCACTCATTCTCTTTCTTCATTTTCTACCACACATTTTCCTTATTTTATTCTTTTTCCTTAGTTATTGTGCCCACCTCTTAGGTCTCAAGTGAGGTGGGACGGAGGGAGTATTTCTTGTCTTGTCATTTGTAAGCTGACAAATTTAGAACATACTTGGTCATGCCCATCAACATGTGAAATTAGATCCTGCCACCCAAATGAAAGCAATCCAAAACATAGAAGTTAGACTTGAGAAGAAATAACTTTTTCTTTAGAAGAAATGGAAGAAGGGGGAGCCTACGACTCCCTCTATCTCGAAATGATCTTCCTACTTTTTTGTCTGTTACTGCAAAGGTACTTTGAGTAATAATTTTAAGTTAATTTAATTATCTAAATGAAAGTTTAAATTTTGTTATTGATACACCATCATGAATACTATCGTGATAACAATTTTCAGATGTTCATTAGGATAATTAACTTAACCTAAAATTATTGTTCAAAAAGTACCTTCATAGTAACAAAAAAAAAGTAGGAAGATCATTTCAGGATAGAGGGAATATAATGCATGATAATAAGTAAACTCACCACTGCTCCCGAGACCAATATATAAAGATCTGTTTGTGTCTCGTTCTGTAGTACTACATCTTCCTTGGGTGGGAAATACTCAGCCTCCACTTCTGAAACCTTGAACAGAGCATGTGTATCATGTTAATTAACCTAGGAGACTCTCCTTTAATAATCTTATTTAGCTACTTGATCAAAGGTTATGAATGAGAAGGGGAAAAGAAAGTACCAGTTGGAAGAGGCAATCTTGAGAAACTCCTTGGAAAAGATGGACATTTCGAATGAATGGGAAGAAGAGATGGTGTGAAATGCTCGCACGAATAGCTTTAGGCAGACTGTTCAAGGTATCTTGCTGTTTCAACCCTTTTGTTTTGAAGTCGAGACAGATATGTGACAAAATCTTATCCTCTATCTCCGAGGGCAATTGATTCCTTTTCGCAAACTCAGAACCTGCTCTAACTTTATCCCTCTACAAAATCACCAAAAAAAAAAAAAAAATCTCAAAAAAACCAAATAAATAAAAATCCCGAGCAGTTAGGAAAAGGATTGGAACATACAAAGTCTCTGGTGCGACTTGTCCAATGGACAACTAGATTTGTCATGTTCCCAATGAGGTAGGCAGTTAATCCGAGGTTAAATAACATGTAAAAGATATCAAACAACATTTCTCGTGGATTCTCAGCATGAAGGTCTCCATAACCAGTTGTTGTTAAGGTTACAATCGACCAATACATTGCTGTAATGTATCTGTCACGGAGGCTCTCTTTCTTGAAGTTTGGATAGACAGCACCAATCCAGGTTCTATTTGGATCTGGGTATCTATCAGCTATCAGATAGTTAAAGCATCCAGCACAATGAACTGCAAACAGAGTCACCTGAAATGAAACAGAGACAGGACAGGACAGTAAATGCATATTTTTAAAACAGCCTATATATATATATATATATACTCCCTCCGTCCCATTTTACGAGTCAAAAAATGGGTGAGTTCAAGAATTAAGAAAAAGGTGATGTGTTGTGAGTGTTGATAGTTAGGTAGGAGAGGGAAAGTGGGGTAGAAAAGAGTTAGTGGATAATTGTTGTGAGTATGACATGTATGACCCATTTTCCATTTTAGGATTTTGACTCTTAAAACGGGACACCCTTTTAGGAAATTTTTGACTCTTTAAATGGGACGGAGGGAGTATATATATATAACCTTCTTACTCTAATGTCCCCGAATGATAGTCTCATTTGCCATTTTTATCTGTCCCACCCAAAAAAAGGTCCTATTTCCAAAAGGGTCAGTTGCAATTTGATAATATGCGTTTTGGTCACTTGCAATTTGATTCCTAACATTTACCTTTTTGTTGCAAATATAAAATGTTGCAATACGGCCCTAATATTTTTACATGTTGCAATTGCGTAACATGTGTTTCAATAATAATAATAATAAAAAACTACTCCCCTGTCCCTAAATGAATATCCAAATTTCATTTTAAGGGATATTTGAAAATTTCTATGTTTCATACAATCTAGTGGCAAATATTCATATATAATCATATAATCCTCTTTCCAAACATCTAGTTTTGTAAGTATAAAGAAACTAGTGATTTTTTTTTTTTTTGGTAAAGAACAATTAGGAACAAAGTCATTTCCAAAAAAGACATTTAGTTTGGGACAAAAGTTTTTTAAAAATAATGAACATTCATTTAGAGACAGAGGGAGCAACACATTATTACTTTTCCCATCAATTTGCACCAAAATGTAAATATTAAGAATCGGGTTGCAACATTTTCAATTTTGGGAACCATAATGCAAAAGTGACAAAAACACACATATTACCAAATTGCAATTGGGCCCTTACCAAAAATGTTAGACTAAAATCACTGTACTTCCAAAATTGTCAACCAAAGAAAGAAGAAGACGGAGAGAGGGGATGATGAAAAAAAAAAGAGAGAGTAATAGAGTAATATCCAAACCTCATTAAATGCAGTGATGGAAATAAAACTTTATTGTTAAAATGTTTGAATAGTCAAATAACACTGTACGGAGGGAGTAAAAGAACTGGTTGGTGGCTTACCGAGATTAGCTTTGTACACCGTGTCCAGAAATAGTTGAAGCGGATATCTTTCTCGAGTCTACAAAAAAGCAAACCGGGCAACTGAGAAACTTTTATTCATTGCAGTGAAGTAGCCAAATTGCATTTACCTACCCAAAGTATTAACTAAATCTCACTTTTTGTACCCCAATTTAAAAAGTAAGTCTGTTTGTTTAGTTTTTTAATTTTCAAATCGTCCCACTTTACCCCAACACATTCCATAATCATCCCACTTTACCCCTGGTCAATGGCATGTCAGGGGCAAAGTGAGACGATTTTAAAATTGAAGTACCAAACAGACCCAATTTTTAAACAGGGTGCAAAATGTGATTTTACTTTGGGAAGATATAGGCAATTTGGCCTTATTCGTTTTAACTTTTATTAAGATTGCTGACGGAATTACCTTGCAAAGAGGGAGCTAACTCTTCTGAGACGCCAGAGTCTAAGCATGTTGAGTAATTTAAACCCGAGGCCGCCATTATGATCAGTGAAAAGGAGGCTGAGGGATTGAAGAGGAACAGTAGACAAGACATCAAAGAGAAACCAAGATGATAAATATCTTACGGCTATTTTTTTAGGATTATCAACGAGAAGATAAGATTGGTCATCGAGGTAAGCCACAAAGAATGTGAGAATGATATCAACTGCAAAGAATCCATTGACAATGTTGTCAAAAATGAAAAGGCCGTCCTGTTTGTAACTCAAAAATGCAAACTCAAATGGTGATATCCATGCTGAGTAGATAACCAGGACAACCAGAAACATTTCCCAGGCCCTGAAAATTATGAAAGAAAGAAAGAAAGAAACAGGTCAGTATTTCACATTCTGACATTTATTTTGTAAGAACTAGCCCTGAAAACTCAAATTTGCTCTTGATACTGATATCAAGAGCAATTTTTTTTTTTTGGACATTCATTTATAGACAGGAGGAGTAGTAGAAGTATAAAACACCTATAGTTAGGATTGAATGGGGAAATTATGTATGGCCTAAGAATGATCGAACGGTTGATATTGGCTCCTAACGATGGGAGGAGATCACTTGAGAAGAAGCCGCTAGATGTGCTCATTTGAAGCTCTTCAAAGCAAAAGCGTCGTAGGAAGTGGTTTGTGCAGGAAAAAGACATATCTCCTCTGTTTTCTTGAATTTTTCTCAGTTGTTGAGTTAGTTCTATAAGAGAGAGTTTATATATAGAGGAAAGGTTGCTGGAAGAGACACGGGAAAAGGGTTTTTTTGTCTACTTTTTCTTTGATGTGACGACTTTTTTTTTTTTTTTTACGTGCTTTGGCGACACTCGTGATAGGTTATGGAAATGGGACGTCAATAAAGAAGGAAGGGGAAGTTGTTTTAATCAATGTGAAGAGGAAGAGGAATGCTAGTGAAAGATGAGATGGGATTGGGTTGCAGATTGATGAGATTTTCCACATTAGTTCAAGTGGCAGACATGAAGTTGTGTGTGTATTGCAGTGTAGTTGCAGAGAGAGAGAGAGAGAGAGCTGGAAATGGTCCTGGTGTGTGTGTGTTGGTGGGAGGTCCATGATAAATAAATGTGGAGGTGGAAATGATTTATATATAGACACACTGGTTTTAAACTTGGTATAATTGTAAATGGTGTTTTCATGTCAAAATCTATATTTGGAGCAGATAAGGTTAGGAGGTAATTTTCGTGATTATCCACGTAGACCAGTAATATCTTCTTGTACTGATGCCGTTAAACACGGATCTGTGCGAGCTCAAACCCCCGCCTCTAAGCATGGACGAACCTTTTCAGTGCTCCAATTCTGAAGAGACTATTTTCAGAAATCGTTTATTATACTCTCTCCGTCCCATCAGAATGAATCTCATACTCAAAATTAAACACTAGTATACTATAATTCATCTATAATCAAACAATCTCTTAGTGCAAAAACCCTGAAATGGGTCGCTTATGAAAGGTGCAGACACTAGGAAGTTTACTCCACGTGAGTTGCTCGTGTCTGGTTCATAATGCGATCATCGCTTGCTTCATATAGAAGATCGACATTTTCTTTTCATTTAGAAGACTTGAGTTTTACTCAAACCCGCATGATTGTCGTCTCTTGTTTGATTCATATGTGATATTCGGATTTCTTAACCATCAGAATCCGAATATCAAATGCTGACTATTTATGTATAACTCTAAAATATAATTAATCGTAATATTAAATATCATAAAAAAGAAAGTGCAACACATACTATATATATATATATGAACCATCAGTTACTAGTTACTGAGCGGCTAATGGTGTAGTGATTATGGGTCCAATTGATATAAATGCTTTCTTTTCAAACAAACTCAATTTCAATTTCAACACACTTCCTCCCCTCCTTTTTTTTTTTTTTAAGTTGAAAACAGCAAATTAAGGCGTGGTTGTTTGGTTATGGAACGCAAGGAGGACCATATGTCTCAAACGGGATTCCCTCCATATATCCTCTCAATCCCTTCTTCCTTCTTTGGATATGTATTGACTCAAAAAAAAAAAGTTCACTTTTATCCTTTTTATCAAAGTCGGTTTCCTAATTTTTTTATTTTTTAAATTCCCCCCCCCCCCCCCCCCCACCCACCCCAACCCACCCCACACACATATTCGCCTAATTTATGCTCACGGCCTCTTCTATTTTAGATGTCTTTTTCATAATTCCCCCACGAGCAAGTCTTATGACTTTTAATTTTTTCCAATTTTAGGAGGGGTTTCTTCTCCAATTCATTTACTTCACCTATATTCTTACTCACCATTGCCTACTTTCATCTATTAGGAAGAAAAAGTGTCATATTCTTAAAATATAATGATCTTCGCGTTTGACTATTCAAACTTTTTAAGGATATAAACACTTGCTTTACTAGCTATGGTTTGTTTATACACTTTGGAAAGAACATTTTGGGACAATAAGAAATGAGAAATAGGAAGATCGTTTTGGGACGGAGGGAGTATGTCGGTTACTATATTTTTTCCCCGGTTACTATATGAACCTCGTTTTGCCAGTGTTGTAAGTCGAACAGATTGTGGCATTGTAAGGGCTCCCATCATCCCGGAATAAATATAGCATGTTTGATTATTATTTTTATCATCTTGATTGAAGTTTGACCAAAATTTACCGATGATTTAATCATTTACATGAAATTTTAAAAATTACATTGATTCTCTATTAAAATTATTAGCATTAAAAAAAATCAGAATTGCGTCGAAATAGTTAAAATTGAATTATTTTGTGGTCATAAATAAATCAAGTTCACCAATGTGACAGTTGTTACGGGTGGGTGGTAGCAGTATTTTTTATGGTAACCTTTGACAGTACAATTAGCTAGCTTAATACCATAACTGAAAATTAAGAAAATGGTCATGTTGTCATAAGTGGCGAAGTCATTTTTTTTTTTTTTTTTAAAGTGGATAAAATTATTTTCATTAAGTAAAAGGGAACAAAATCAAATTCAATAAATTGTTTTTCAGACAAAAGAAGGAGCAATTTTAATAAATTGCAATAACACCTCTATATTTCTAAATACGTATTTGCATTAGTGAAAAAAAAAAAAAAAAGGGAGGGGACAGTTGCCCCTTTGTTTATGTGTATCCACCAATGATTCTCATCAATCTTGACTTGAATTTCATTTTTTATTGCTTGTCAAACCAAGTCCCCAAATAAGAAGTTCTTAGACCCCTAACCGCGGGATGTCTAGCTATAAAACATGGACTGTAATTGGCAACTAATCGCGATTTCAAGAACATCATTGTCCTTACTATAAACGAAGCGCATAAAAATGCGCATTAAGCTAAGAAACTGTATCACTCGTTTATTGACCCTGAGCCAATTTTCCTATTTCAATATACTTCAAGAAAAAATACATTTAAAATTAGCAATGAAAAAAGAAATACGAAAATGTTGGCAGAACTTCCTTTCCCCATGCAACTACTAAGCCGTAGCATGGTTGGCAAACTCGATACTTAATTGCGGCTGCTCATCATCAATCACTCTGATAAAAACTCAACTAGTCCTTCTGTTGCAGATAAATCTCTCATGTTTGATTTTATAATCAACTTGGTTGAAGTTTGATAAAAAAAAAAAAAAAAAAAAAAAAAAAAAAAAACCGATGATTGCTTATGTACATGAAATTCTAAATATTGTATTTGATTCTATATTAGAATTTCTATTATTAATAATTATCACACTTTCATGAGAGTACTTAAATTTGAATAATTTTATCGTTTAAATTAAATCAAGTTAACCAAAAAAAGAAAACATGCGATACATATAGATATATATAATGGGATGCAGGGAGGGAGTGCCTTTCATTTTTCAAACTAACCTTTGTCCTACACAATAATAATAAAAATAGGTATTCTTACAAAATAAATGACAAAACAAAATGAACCCGAAAATCAATGAGGCAAAAGTTCTTCAAAGTTGAGTCTTAACAAATTGAATGTACTTGACAAAAATTCACTTGTATTAACATCGAATACATAATGAAATGTCTTTTGTGATTTTGTGACGGAGGTAATATTTATTTTAAGATTTCATAAAAATAATTAAAAGATCGTTATTAATATATATATATATATATATACACAGGCATACTATATATTTACACACATGTGTGTGCATATTGTATCAAAGTGGAGTTAAGTCGTCAATAGAATTAAACTAGAATTGCTAGTGTGGAGCCGAAGATGTAATATTTGACAAAACGACAAAATTTGCATTGCCAAAAGAAACTTTAAAACCATGAATCATAACGACAAAAATTGCATTGCCAAAAGAAACTTTAAAACCATGAATCATGTTGTGAGCATGACTTGATAGTGTTGCAAATTGAATGAACATCTAAACGAGGAACGAGATGAAATTTTATGTACCGATTTTGTGTGTTACTTTGTGTACTAATGATTATTTAACGGTTATAAGTCACTGACGGACCTAGGGTAGTGGATGGGGGGCAATTCCCCCACCCCTTTGTTTTTTTTTTTTAAAAAAAAAATTACTAGTGCAGTTTAAAAAAAAAAACTAGTTAGTTACCCGTCGATAATCGACGGGTATAGTTGCACTACAACAATATACAAAATATAGCTGGAGATACGTATTTAAAAATGAAAAAAATAATCAATAAAATTTATTTTCATTTTATTTATTAAAAGTCTTTTAATTTAATTTGATAAATTAAATAATAATTATTTTTTTTACTGACCATAATAGGCACCAACTCCCTGACATCACAGAGATAGAGAAAAACTAATGTTTATGTAATCGTAATTTTTCGAGTTCAAATGTGAAAATCACTTTGTAAAAAACTTTCATTTCATGGCCACATAATATAGATTCTATTTTTTTCAGATTTAAAAAAATAAAAACATTCTCGTTTTAGCTATTTTTTTTTTAGTTTAAAAGCAAAAATAATATTTTAATGTAAGCAAATTTGATGATATAGAAAAACGAAATACCCAAACAAAATAGTTAAATAATTAAGTTGAAAATAATGTTTTAGAAAAAATAGAATTGATTTGAAGGCAAATTATGTCAAGTCAATTTATAATCTAAATGAATGCAATGAAATAATTAAACTATGCAATGAAAATATTATGTCTATGATTTGATTTATTTATTTTAAATTACTTAAATTAATTGAAGAGTGATTTTTGTTGCTATATTTTAGCATTTCAAATTTCGAGTTATGAGATGTAATGTCAACATAATTGTAGAAAGCCTATTGGGTGAAGATAAGTAGAATGCCACGTGGAATTATGACGTGGAATTCCATGTGGCACATTGTGAGAATAGATAAAAACTCTCCTATATTATATATATTGATTGATTGGGGTATTAATGCAATATTTTAGACTTTGCCCCCTTTTATATAAAAATAAATAAATGCAATAACATTTATTTTTGCCCCCCTTTAACTTTAAAAGTGTTATGTAATTTTGCTCCCTTTGTGAAAAAATCATGGATCCGCCACTGTTATTAAAACTTTCATCACAATAATGTTATCAATAATACATACATAAAAGTAGTAAAAAAAATCATTTTGTGAAGAAGACTTCTAACTGGAAAAGGGGGAAAGTCACGAAGAGGGAAAAAGGAATAAACTCGTGATAACACACGAGAGGATAGGGGCTGTTGTGGTCCTCTGGGGATGGTATGGAGGTGGTCACAAACTTCTTATTCACATACTCAATAAAACTTCCGTATAGTTCTACACATTTTTAGGAAAATCATAATTATAACAATATTTTTATACTTGTTTAAAAAAAAATATCTTTATACTTAAAAATCACATGCATGTCCTTAATCTAATTTTACCTCTTTATGTTTTTACAGTCAAATTTTAGACGGAATTTGACCGTGATTAAAGGTTTTTTTTTTTTTTTTTTTTTTTTTTTGTGACGGAATTTGACCGTGATTAAAGTTGTGTACCCATATTATATTGTGAGTATAAAGGCATAATAACACTAAACCATAAGATTATAGTCGTAATGTAAATATGTGATCCCTAAGTGCATGAACACAAATAAGTTTTTCAAGCTTTCTTTCAGTTACTTTATCATGCAACTTTTCTTTTATTGTTAATTCAAAATAAATATCTATTTTTCATTTATCTTTTCTTTAAATAAACAAAAAATGAAAATATGAAAGAAAAAAAAAGTACTCGTCAATTAAAAGAATTTTCAAATTTATCATCACATTTCAATGTATGCCAGGAGAATTAAAATATTACACGGTGGATATTCGTTTTTATGCAACTGTAGAACTAGATTTTCATATATTATAATATCAACTTCAAAATGTATTTTAGAAACTAAATATTCATTTAAAAACGCGAGTAGTAATTAAGTTCGCCTCTTATCCAGTGTCTTGGTAGAGAATGTTGTTTATATTGTAAGAAACTACTCTACATCCCATTTTAAGTTGGAAAAAAAAAATGAGTCAGCCACATAAATTAAGTAAAATATTGATAAGTAGGTAGATATTGAATTCGGTCATTGTCTAGTCGCAGAAAAATATAATTTTATTAATTTGTTACACATAAAGCAATAAAGCTTAAATTTACAGTTAAGTGAAACGTAGTTTTTAGTTCGTTTTCAATTTTTTTAACCAAGTTTAAAAAATAAATTAAGGATTAGTAATTGCATGATTTGTAATTATTTCATGTAAAAGTGGATCAAACAGAAAGGTAAAAAAGGTAACGGGACCAATATTCCATTTCAATAAGAATCAAAATTGTTTGGCCCAACTCAAATGGACACCCGGCGCCATTTCAGCAAATATCACATGCCAAAATTTACATCAAAATTTTGGTTGAATTGAATTGGATAGTGTGGTGGAATTTTGATACCACTTCCATTAAAATTACAGTATATTCGTATTTATGAAGCATATTATACTTCCTTGTACTTGTTAAAATTATTGTGTAATTATTTAATGAAAAAAATGACAAATAATAGTTTTAAATTTGGGAATCGTTCGTAGTGAGAGATTTGATATTCGAAAACTCACAGATACGTGTATAAAGATGACAAAAACTAGTAATTACTTATCTAAAGATTTAATATTTGAAAACTCACAGATACAGGTCTAAAGGGAAAATTGCAATTTGATTCCTGACATTTACAGAGGTTTGCAATGTTTCTCCTAACTGTTTAATTTTGCAATTTAGTATCCCAACATTTACATTTTTTTGCAATGTGGCTACAAAACTAACACCCAGTCAAAATTCTAACGAAATGACACCCATGTGACTAGCACATGTCTTTTATATGGATAAAATGGTCATTGAACTGCATTTTTAATAAGATCATCACATTTATTATTATTATTATTTGACATAAATACCCTTTCCAATTAAGATAAAGTAATCAGTTTAAAAGTTGTATGTCTTCTCTCTCTTTCCTAGCTAAATTATTTTATAAATTAATTTATTGAATTTACTGGTTTGATTATATTACATTTAATTTCCTTCCAAAACAATATAACAAACAAAATCATAAAAATTCTTTCTTATTTTTATTTGTTTAATTCAGATTAAACATGTATGTCTTCTGTCTCTTTTCTGCCTTTAATTTGTATAATTAAATTTAAAAGAAAAAAATACTTTCTTATCCTGCCATTTGCAACAATAAAATCATTATTTATTTCCTTTCACTTGAAGAAAAATATTTAACAAAGTTTATTTCACTTCAAAAACGCTTAATAAATTATCGTAAATGTGGTTGCAAAATTATTTTGAGTTATAATCTAACATAAAATGTACTTATATATTTTTACTTGTTTTTTACGAAATATTTCTAATTCCCAATTATATAATTTTAAAAGTGTTTTAGTTTCTTTTTATTATTAAATAAAATACTAAATTATGGTTAGAAAAATAAATGACTTTGTAAGGAATACGTAAATTATAAGTACCAAATAAAATAATATATATGTCAAATAATAATTTAGTCTATATTTTTAAACTATAAAATGAATAAGGTAAATAACAAAAGAAAACCTCACATGAGCGGCACATTGCCTCTTGAGAATTACCATTTTGTCCATTTAATAGACATGTGCTAGTCACATGGGTGTTATTTGGTTAGAATTTTAACTAGGTGTTAGTTTTATAACCACATTGCTAAAAAATGTAAATGTTAGGATACCAAATTGCGAAATTGAACTGTTGGGAGCAACATTGCAAACTTATGTAAATGTCAGGAACCAAATTGCAATTTGCCCCAGGTCTAAAAAACGACAAATAAAAGTTTAGTATTTGGGAAAGAAATACTACTATACAACGCTAATCTTTCCCACTCACAATTGCAAACGGAAGTTCTTCAATTGCAAGCGCAAGCCGAAGCTCTTAAAAGGTGCGGAGTAATATTTGAATTTCTTTCACTTCTTCCTCAATTTCATAATTTCAAGTGGCTTGAAAATTATATGCATACCGTAATTTCGTTTTAACATGTTGAAATCAATGTTGATCGGTAAATAGTTTGGAATCATATTCATAGTTGTTCTTCGATTTTGATTTGGTGAGGTATCAGTATTTCAGGTGCAGTTATTCAATTAAGGTTAATGACCCAAATTTTTATAATAATGTGCATACTATATAAGATGTTCAATTTTTTTATTTTTTTTTAAGTTATTTATATATAATATTAATAATAGATTAGGAATAGTACGATGTACGTGCATAGCACATATAATACTAATATTGTAAAAATAATTATAGTTATATTATCTTTGAAAACGTGCTATGCACGTGTAATGCACATATAACAAAACAATAATAAAACTTTAAATATATTCTTAACAATAGATTTGTAAAACTATTAAAAGTTATAATATATATAATAACTCTAAAAATAATGATGACAGTGATAATATAGATAATTCGCAACACGACACTATCTAAAAAAAATCATTTTTCATTTATGTAAAACCCCCAAATTCAATTACATAAATTAAATCATTAAATTGTGGACTTTTTTGGTATTGCATGTTTATTTTGGGACTTTTTAGATAGAATAAATATTTGTAGGAGTTTCTGAATATCAAATTTTTTTGAGTGACTTTTAGGTATGTTTCTAAAAAATAAGTTTTATTTCGACCGGGGTCCATATATTGTTCGGGACGGCCCTGGGAGGGAGTATAACCTTTCAATTTCAATGCATGATATAGTTTTTTTTTTTCAACTTTTTATGTTTGGTATTGTGACTCTCTTTCTTCTCTTCTCTTCTGATGTATGATTTGATTTCCAATTGTAGATTGAAGAAAATGGACAATGGAGGAAAACAAAATCTGTGAGAAGGATTTAGTGACCAACTTAGTGCACAAGTTGGTTGTAGAGATCAAGAATCTCCATGCCTCTAACCGTATGCACAAAGACATCCACCCCGCAACATTTTGGTTCATTCAAGTGAAAATCCAAATGAAGAAATGATCCATATTGAGGAGAAGTGGATTTGCAGTAAAGATGATGTAGTCCAAATATCTAAGGTTTACAATTTATCATATTTTATAGTATCTCTCTGTCCCGGAAATTTTGTTCAACTTTGATTTTTGATTGAGTTAACTATGAAAGTTGGATAAACTTACCGGAACGGATGAAGTATTATTTTTGCTTTAGATCTAACTATTCTAAAAAAAAAAAACACTCTTTTTTGCAGCTCACTGCATTCAACTATATTGCACCGGAAGTATTATTGCTTGAATCTAGCCCACCCTCCATGGAGATGAATTTGTAGGGGCTAGGTTGTACTATTTTTAGGATGGTTACAGGGGAGCACCTTTTTTTATGCTTGGAAGGACTCCCCAAGAGCAATTAGATGTTTATGAAACCACAATAAGTAGTGAAGATAAAAAAGAGTATAAATGTACCTTTGGACTTGGTATGACCCAAGAAATCCGGTGAGTGAGTATTTTTTAGAATAAATAGAATGCATTAAGTATTTAGTAAGGCTAGTAATATTTTATGGTTGATTTTCATTTAATTGTTTCTTGTTGTTATGTTGTACAGGAGTGGACAAGTCCATTGGAGATTGTCAAATTTGTTGAAGTCGAACCCAATAAACGCAAGAGGGACTATCTTGAGCCAAATGCATCCGACCTCATAGGACATATGGTTGTCAGGGATGCAAAAAAGATGATGAATGCTAATCAAGCAGCAAATCACATTTACTATGGAGGTATAGTTTTCAAACAAATGATTACTCCTTAGAATCCAAAAGTTGTCTAAATTTAATTTATTTATTTTGAGACGGAGTAGTATAAAGTGTTGATTATTTTATAATATGTGTAGGGGTGGCAAGAAACAAGTGAATAATCAGGAAGAAATATATGAAATTGGAACCAGTTTGTTAATGATGAGGTCCCTAAAGATAATCAAACTGACGACTCAAATGGTTAGTTAAATCTTATTCTTCTTTTATACCTACCTTGGTTATCTAATGGAGTAACAGTAACAACAAAAGTTTGTTTTAATTGTTTCAGCCGAAGGAAAATATGATGATGATGATGGTGATCACACACAGGATGAGGATGAGACCCAACAGGATGGTGATTACACTTGCACATATAAATAAACCAAAAAAATATGGTTGTTGAGCTGTTTGTCTACCCTTTACTTGAACTTGTTACAACAATATATAGACGATGTATAGAAGCGTCGGAACTATAGCATTAGCAATGTAATGAAAAGATCATCTTTGTAAGTACATCCCACGCCCTACAGTAACAAAACAAGCATTAAAAAAAATACAAAATGTTGTCTGTATTGTAGTATCAAAGCTCTCAACTTTGAAATTGATATTTTGCATCCTCCCACTTCACCCTTCTCCCAAGCTTTTTCTAACTATCCATCTTGGTCAAAAACAAGTCCGCAACTTGTTTTGCATCACCCGTCAAATCATTCATGCCAGGAATAAGAATTATGAGAAAGAAATCATGTTCGGGGAAAAGACTAAAATCTGAGTTGTATAATCATGGAGTAACGAGAATGGCCGGCACAAATGAATCATTATCCAACACTATGATCAGGCAACATAAGTATAATAGCAACATCACAGGTCTTGCCACCAAGAGCCCTTATGGAAATGTTTAAGAATCCAATTTCAGAACTTCTTTACATTCAGAATTACCGGTAGTGGCACTAAAAATATATAACAAGGCTACCAGGAATATTTTAATGCAAAATCTTTACATTTTGATCCCTAAGGAGTTTCAGAGATTTTTTACGTTCAGAATTTCCACCGGTAGTGGCACATAAAGTATATGTCAAGAGCCACAGGAACACTTACATAAGTTCCATACTGCAAGTGCGACTTTGTCCCATTCACCAACGCTTCACCATACATTTACGCTCACCCATTCAACCTTCCTATCCTAATACAAAGCAGAACACCATTTTTGATTATATTGAAACATCAACTAATTCTGTAAGTAACTGCTTCTTACATGCTAGCTAACGATTAATGAAGACTAAATACCTGCAAGGGCTCTCAAGAGTGTTGTAACACAAATGACCATATCCATATCAGAATACTTCCTTGTGCTTTTTATGTTGTACCACAAATGAACATTATACAATCTAGACCACTCTTCTAATCATGGCTCATGCGAATGAACCTGCATGAAGCTAATAATTTACAAATGATACAAAATCATCTCATTTCCAAAAATTAAAGGAATAATTAGTGACTTATGCAACGTACTACAACCAAAATTACAATGCAACATACTCGTTAGTGACATATATGATCAACGTACTTATGCATCCGTTATCAAATAATGCAACATGCTTCTTTTGTGCTTAAGGCATCAGAAATTTAACATGGTTGCCGACATGGCACTGCCACATCAGAGCCACATGTCAAAGCTCATATGGTGCTAACATGGATATCTGATACGGTGTTGGCATGGCAGTGGCATATCAGCAAACCAGGAAGTTGGTGTGGCAGTGGCATGTCCTCTCAACAAATCCCTGCATCAGCAAAACAAGACCGTGTCAAAGTTGGCTCCTTAAGAGGCCAAAAGAAAGACCAGTACTCTTATTTTCTTCTAGCTAGTATGATTACTTTCTCTCTCCTACCCAATTATCTACACTCACAACACACAACCTTTTTCACTTTTTCCATTGTGCAATGACGTTTTTATGCAATTTGAAATGGGACGGAGGGAGTATAAATGATCAGAAAAGGAGAATTATATTGAGGATGAAAACAATCACATTAAGAGATGTACAATTGGCTCATCCTAAAAGGAATGAGAGAAAAATAAAATGAATCAAGTGAAGCGAAGAACAAAACCAAAACAGGTACAAATACAAGAAGTCTGCGCAATAATTATCTACCATCTACAACAAAACATAAAAAATATAACAATAATAATAAATCAATGATACACCTTATCCTGGAAAAATCGAGATTTGTGTCAATCCAATATATACCACATTACTTCATAAAAAGCGTATTGTGAAATTATTGATGCATACTTACACTCATGAGATATCTGTTTAGAAGGTCTACGTTTTTGCAACATCTCGTGAGTGATAAGCTTATGAAGAGCAAGGGACCGAGTGAATTTTTTTATCTTGAAGATGAACTTCATGTTCCAAATAAATGATTAAAGAAAACCCGGATAATCAGGGATAAACCAAATGTGATAAGAATGATTGACAAAAGAAAATACCCCGGACGCTTCCAAGACTATATTCGAGTAAATAACTTGTCAGCTCGAATCACACCACCCATGGCACCTGCACTGAAGTGGTGCAACAAAGTTGAGAAATCATGTGGCTGGTGCAACAAATAAAAACCATAATACAGATCAAATCACCTTTTCCGTTGATCTGTCTGGAACGGACATAGTAAGCCTTCTTCCTACCTTGGAGAAAAACAGAGTTTTGGATAATGATTCATCTTCACTCCGCTTTCATTGTCATTTGCTTTCCTTTTTTTTTTTTTTTTTTTTTTTTGCTTTTTTTTTTTTTTGCAGTGGAGACACTATTCTTGAGTGGACCTCTATGCTAAATAAGTTCCTTTGTATTTCTGGAAGTGTCAGAGATGTCAGACATTGCTTCCAATTTCCTAATTATAGATGTTTCCCTTCTATGAGATATATCTCCATCACTACAAGCACTTGGTAGTAACTTCAACAAGTGGGGGACGGAGGCTGATGCAGTATGATGGATAAATATCAGTTTTATTTTAATTAATAGTTATTTTATTATTATTTTCGGAATTAAATGTAGTAGGATGATTATAAGAGGGTTTAGAGTAGATTTAGCTTTGATTTAGTAGTTTTAGACTTCTATTAGGTTACCTTATAGGTTAGGTTTTATTTTAGGATGTTATTTCTTGTTTTCCAAGTTTTATGAGTGCTATAAAATAGCCTCAAGGTTGTAATCCGAAAATTAGAGTTTTGATTAATAAAATTAGATTTGCCATTGTGCAATTATTAGGGTTTCAATCCCGTCTTGTTTCAATTCCGTTCGGTCTTAATCTCATAATCTTTGTTTTGCTATCATTTGGTATCAGGAGTTCCTGGTGATAATGGCCGAACGAGGACGAGGAAGTGGTGGTCGTGGTAATCGTGGTAGGGGCTGCAGATCAGAACCCCAGGGAGACGAAATCCATCGACATCATTACCTAAGTGAAATAGAGAAAGACGAATTGCGAAGACAGATTCAAGATCTCCAACTCCGCTTTCTGCGTTTTGAGATTCAAGAACTCCAACGTCGCCTTGAACGTGTGGAGGGTCCACGAGTCCAACGACATCTAGCGTGTTTGGAGGTTCCCACCAATGTGGGCTCAGAGTCAGATCTGTGGTCTGATGATGATGAGGCTATCTATCCTTTCGATCGGGATCAAGAACTTGAGTGCAAGAGAGAGGCCGATCCTCTTACTCTTGACGAGTTTTGTGACCGATTGATTCCTGTTCCCGTGGATTGCTTTGTTGATTCGATGGGTTCCGACGTTGTCATTGATTGGTCAAAACCACCAATCTTTGATGAAGATAATGGTGAAGAAGATTTCTGGGTTTTTGACCCAGCCGTACTTGCTCGACCGAGCGCACTTGAAGACTCGCCCGAGCAAGGAACACCAGAAACCATTGAGAGGCAGAGCACCAGCCCCAACACCTACTCGGCGTAGCAAGCACGACCGTGCCTAATTCCAGTACACGACCTTGCGATTAAAGGCAGTTGTGGAAGTCCATGGCGCACTGATCTTCACGACCGTGCCAAATTACCATACACGACCGTGCTCGGCGACCCTCAGCCGAACCTGGACGCAGTTTGTGATTTTCTGGGTTCATCTATTTTGGTTTCGAAAGAAGAAGGTATTTTTGGTTCTTATTGTTATGAAGATCCGTTTGATATTCTTGATTGCAATTTTTCGTCACCGTGGCACATCAAGAAATTGCTCATGGAAAATATTTGTCAATATTATTGGACGGATGTCATGAAGCGTGGTACAACTAAATTTAAAGTTCGTCGAAGATTGAAGAAAAAATTTCACGATGTGTTTCCAAAAAGCAACGACTCAAATTCGAGGTCGAATTTTTCTAAGAAGAGGAGAATGATGCAGTATGATGGGATAAATATCAGTTTTATTTTAATTAATAGTTATTTTATTATTATTTTCGGAATTAAATGTAGTAAGATGATTATAAGAGGGTTTAGAGTAGATTTAGCCTTGATTTAGTAGTTTTAGACTTCTATTAGGTTACCTTATAGGTTAGGTTTTATTTTAGGATGTTATTTCTTGTTTTCCAAGTTTTATGAGTGCTATAAAATAGCCTCAAGGCTGTAATCCGAAAATTAGAGTTTTGATTAATAAAATTAGATTTGCCATTGTGCAATTATTAGGGTTTCAATTCCGTTCGGTCTTAATCTCATAATCTTTGTTTTGCTATCAGAGGCCATCATATCACATACCTTCTCTGTCATTTCAGTCATTCCCTTTTTTGTTTAGCTCATCTCTCAATATCTGATACGTAATGAACCAAGGAATAACTCCTCTCCATGTCATATCCTCAATTCTCTAAAAACCTCATCAAATCTACACATTTTGCCCATCAAATGAATCAGCCTGTTATTTGTAGTCAAGTCAAGATTACATCCTCTACATCTCATATCCTTAATAACTTTTATTGCTAAGTTCACTCTCTCCTGTTCACATAGCATTTTCACTAACAAACGATAAGTCAGACCATCCGGGATGTGCCCAGACTCACTCATCTTATTGTATAGACTTAACCCTTCTTCAATTTTCCCATATTTCTTCAAGTGCCAAAAGAAGTCATTATAAGTCGTAAAATTTGGCAAACAGCCACTATTAATCATCATCTTGAAGATCTTACTAGCCCCAATGAGATCCCCTCTGCCTTGCAAAACCCCTTCACTAGAGAATTATAACAGGAGATATCAGGACCTGCTTCTAAAATCAAAAAATCCCTCTGCCTTGTAAAACCCCTTCACTAGAGAATTATAACAGGAGATATCAGGACCTGTTTCTAAAATCGAAAAATGCTCCATGATCCCTAGCGCCTCCTTGAACATACCGCTTCGCTTAATGCATCAATTATAGGATTATAGATAATAGCGTTTGGGCTAATTCCTGCTCGCTTCATCTCACTAACCAAATCAATTTCCATCTCTGCCTGGTTCATTCCACAGTGCCCTTCAACAAGGATACCAAATGTCACAACACTAGGCTTTATGTTCGTCTTTCTCTTATCCACCCAAAGCTGCTCCGCCTGTTTCTTTTTTCTCGCTCCAAACCAACAAGTTAATAGAATATTGTAAACCTTAGTTGATGGATCCCAACATGAGTCGAGCAGTCTTTTCCTATCAAAATACTTAACAAGTCCCTTGGTGCAAAACGAGCTTAGTAAAATTTCAAACATATTCATATTTAGGTTTGACTCACGAATGAAGTCCAAACTAGAAGCATATTCATATGTCTGAATCGCAGGCTGGACCATACCTACAAACCCATACAAAAATCTCCCATACTCCCTCCGTCCCAAAATGATCTTCCTATTTGCCATTTTTCATTGTCCCAAAAAGTTCTTCACATTTCTACAATTTAGGCTCAAAAGTGCACAAATAAAATGTGAATAGTGAAGCAAGTGTTTATATCCTTAAAAAGTTTGAATAGTCAAATGTGAAGATCATTTTGGGACGGAGGGAGTATTATGAAAAAGTAAAGTAAGCTACATTTTCATGCAAACAGAAATGTTTTATGTAACACCCCGAATTTTCTTAATGTATCTTGAGCATTTAATGGCATTTAATATCCATAAATAACAATAATAAATACTTCAATTTAGGGTTCACAACAGCCCCTTTATTAACCATAATTTCAAAACAATAGCGGAAGCGTAACTTAAACATGTCTTGGTAGGCAACAACCTTAACCTTCAATGTACTTCAACTTACATCAAATAAATAAGCGTACTTAAAACTACTAAATCAAGAATCTTCAATCCACCGTCTTCCCACGGCTACTTTCCTTGTCTTGTCCTTCTACTTAAATCCTGAAAACAAAATTTATAGAGAAGGGATGAGCGAACGAATGCTCAGTAAGTTCATACGTGGCCTCTCCGGTTACTAAGGAGAGACGACCAGAACGAATACTTAGAATAACTTTTCAAAGATAGGTTCAGTTACTTTTGGATTCAAGGCTGCAGAACAATACAGTCTTATTACTTTTAAGATTTCACTTTCAAAGGATTATGGCACTACAATTCAAAGGGATTTATTCAAGTTTCCGTCAATTCCTTGGTAACGTACATTATAACCTCAATGCCAAAGGTACAATTGGTACACCTAGCTTCTTCAGCCAATAGTGTGGGTCGTAACATATATGGTATCCACACACATATGCTCGGGGTCTAGAATCATCCTTGTAATCAGACAATTCCTGAGAGAAGGCATGTGATCACTCATGCAATCCCTAGTTTAAGGACGAGTCTTTTCTAACTGGACTGTCCTTCAATGTCTTTTCTAACTGGACATTGGATGCCTTAACGAGTAAGCGATTAACTTACAAGTTAAAATTAAATGCCTTAACGAGTAAGCGATTAACTTACAAGTTAAAATTAAATGCCTTAACGAGTAAGCGATTAACTTACAAGTTAAAATTAGAACATACCATGGTACAAGTATGTGATACAAGTTTCAAACTTCGATACTTAGTAGATCGATGGGGACATCACTAAGTATAGATTCTTTCAAGGAACGTTCAATAACGCAGAGTTCATTCAAATACTATCATGCCATACTGATAGCTAACTTTAGAAAGATACAGAATTCCAATAAACAGGAGTTCAAATACTGTAAGGAACGTAATCCCTTACCTGAATTGCTTTTCCTCGCAATCTCCTCTCTGTGCAAATCTACAAGGCACGGAGTAATTTACTTTAGTACTCTCTACATTGTTAACTATTTCTACTTAGTTAACTGAGAGATGCGTTTTAACTTCTTTACTTCGTTACTTCTTTCTTTACGTTTAAGTTTCTGACTTTGATTTACTAGTCAGTCCTTTAACTTTAATATTATTGCAATTAAGTCCCCTAACTTTGGGTTAATTACAATTTGGTCCCTCAACTTTGGGTTAATTGCAAATTGGTCCTTCAACTTTAGGTTAATTGCAATTTAGTCCTTCAACTTTAGTTCAATTACAATTTAGTCCTTCAACCTTGGATTAATTGTAATTTAGTCCTTCAACTTTAATTCGATTGCAATTTAGTCCTTCTACTTTGGATTAATTGCAGATTAGTCCTTCCACTTTCTTTTAATTACTGAAAGGTCCTTGGACTTTGGTTCTGTTAATAAGGTCCCCTAAGTTTCTCTTTTCAGTCACTTAGGCCCCTCTAACTTTAAAAGTTTCCTTTTTATTCCTTTTAACTTTAATTCTTTTCAGTTTAGTCCTTTTCCGTTAGGAAACTAACTGAAACTTCTAATCTTTTCCTTTCTCGTTATCTTTTTAACCTTCAAGGTCTTCCAAGTGCTTATTCTATTTTCTCAAGTTACTTTTCTAACTTGTTAACAATCCTTTTAACGATTTTGTTTTCTTTCCATTAGAACTTAACGAAAACACTAACTTTCCGTTCCAATTCTTAATTTTTACAACCCGAATTCAACACCCATAATTATCACCATTGCCGAGACATATATGTTCCAAAATCCATTGATTTAATCAATTTTTTTCTTGATCTAATTTTCCATTGTACTTCCTAACATCAATTTATTCATAACTTAACAATAAAAATCATTAAAACCAACCAAAACAATTTTCTAGTTGATCAAGGCCATTCGTCCGAATGCTACTATGGTGGAATTCATATTTTCTTCCCTTTTTTTGTTAAACCCTAATAACCTCAATTTCATATTGGTCTAATCCCCATACATTGAATAATAGTATTCCATTAAACTCATGGTTATAAGATCAACTTAAGACCAATACTAATATAAAGATCATCATATAACCAACACCTTAATCATTTAGGATTTTAATAATTAACTTCTCATCCTAAATAACTAGCATGCAATCATAATATTTATTTTCTTAAATCATGCATAGTTTATGTTTTAATCATCCAAATCAAACGAAATAAATTTTAGAATATGAGGTTTGATATTACCTTGAGAATGATTGGATTGATCTTCCAAAAACTCGAAAATTTCCTCCCTCTTCTCCTCCCTTGGCCGGCGGCTATGCTAGGGTTTCTAGGGTTTGTTTCTTTTTTTTTTTTTTTTTTTTTGAGTTTGTGATAATAAGAATTTCCTACTTTGACTAACTCATTAATTTATACTTGGATTGATTCTTAATTGGGTTGGGTTTACTCATATAAATTTCGGCCCATCTAATTCTTTGGCCCACTTCCTTCCATTATTTTATAACTCTAATTATCGTTTAATTAAATTAGAAAAAAAAAAAAACCGAAATTTAAAATAAATAAAAAAAAAAATTTTAACCGGTTATTACATTCTTACCCCCTTAAAAGAAGTTTGTCCTCAAACTTTGACAATTCTTACTCCGAGAAGATGTCCGGGTACAATTCGCGCATTTCACTTTCTTGTTCCCATGTCGCTTCTCTTTCCGAGTGATTGCTCCATTGCACTTTTACATAGGGAACCGTACGCTTTCTTATGACCTCGTCTTTTCTGTCGACGATCTTGATTGGTCGTTCATCGTACGTCAAATCTGCCCGAACTCTTAACTGCTTGTATTCAATCACATGACTCGGATCATGAATATACTTCCTTAGCATGGAGACATGGAACACATTATGCACTCCAGCTAATACCGGCGGTAACGCCAATCGATAAGCCACTTCCCCGATCTTATCAAGAATTTCGAACGGTCCCACATATCGTGGACTTAACTTTCCCTTAATCCCAAAACGCATAACTCCCTTCGTGGGTGATATCCTTAGGAATACTCGATCCCCTGGCTGAAATTCCAGTTCTCGCCTTCTATTGTCTGCGTAAGATTTCTGCCTACTTTGCGCAGTCTGTAGCCACTTTCGAATCTGTTGTACCTTATCTGCCGTGACTTGTACAAGTTCCGGTCCACTTAACCTCCTCTCGCCGACTTCGTCCCAACATGCCGGTGATCTACACTTCCTCCCATACAATGCTTCATATGGTGCCATCCCAATACTGGCATGAAAGCTATTGTTGTATGCGAATTCCACCAGTATGACTCCTTTAGATCCCTATACATTTTGGTACTCCCCGGATGTACAGAGAACTTCGAACAATGAGCTTCTCTCAGTATCTCTCTCTTAATTTCATCATTATTTGGCACCCATACTCTCTTTTGGTATCTCAGAATTCCATCTTCACCCATGTGA